>JANHFL010007541.1:32081-45389 GCA_032468155.1 Oxyrhabdium leporinum
TCCTCCTCCTCCTCCTCCTCCTTCTCCTTCTCCTCCCTCTCCCTCTCCCTCTCCTTCCTACTCCTACTCCTACTCTTAACTGCTTTTACTGGGGTTTGTATCACTCTCCTGTAAGCTCCTGAGAAATAGATGAATAGATAAGTTGGGCTGCTGAATATAGCAAATGAATTGCTCCCATAGGCAACCTTCTATTAGAAGAGTAATGCAAACTGGCATTTTAAACCAGACACTTGTCCACACTGTAAGAAAACAATAAATCAATACCGCAATATTTTTCCACTCCTCTGCCTAACTGCTTTTAACATTTTTCCCCCTGATTATATTTTAAGTTGACCTTACAGCCATGAATGTTATCAAAACATGAGCTTGGATTACTGAAGTGATTATCTTGCCACGTACTGAGTGACATATATTTTAATCCTCCTTTCCCCCCTTCTTTAAGTTTTGGGGTGTTTCTGCGGAGACAGCAATTCAATAAATAATTAATGCAGTCTAATCTTTTGGATGTTTTCCCTGCTGTAAAAAAAAAAAACAAATCAAACCCTAAAATAAATAATATTAATTGGTCTTCAATCATCAATCTTTCAGCCACCCAATATTATTCCTATTGCTCATACATGTGTTAATCCTTCTCTTGCCCCTGGTGCAAAGGTATAAATGAGTTGATATTATATGCTGCCATGTTAAAATGCAATAACATCAATGTTTCCCACATTATGTAAAGGCACTTATCTCTATGGGAATACTCTGAGATAAGCAATCTTCAACAAGCTTTCACTGTCATTGATATCAAACCGAGGACTGGTTATGGTCTTATGCTGCATTGCATGAAGCAACTAGCTAGATCCCAAAGTCTAGATTCAGGCACCAAGACTGACAGGAAGTAATAAAAAGGCCAATTTTTGACTCTTTGTGTCCCTCCAGCTCGTACAAAATCGCTCTTCCACATTATCTGTTGTGGAGACCATGTCAATGCTCTTGTCATCTAATCTAAGATCAGTTCTTGAACTTCTTAGGAAAACAAAGGTACTTGGTCTCAACCAAGACAAAACAATCTCATTGTTTGCTTTTTATTCAAGTAACCTACCAATCCAATGCACAAAAATCATCTCATAAAATTCTGTAACATACTATCTTAAGTCTCCTAGTGTCAGACTCGCATGCGTCACACACTGGCCATCATGGCCCCCCCCCCATTTTAGCGAAGGGGGAAAAGTCGTGATAAGTCATGCGATGACAATGTGACGTCACGGGTTTGACACCCCTGTTCTAGATCATCATCTAATTCTTTCCATAACAGGCAGATGATAAACTCTGTATGCTGAGCTCCTTTTGCTTTATTCCTGTATCTCTCAAGGAAAATGAAGAGAAATGGAAGAGTGGGAGGAGACCACCCTTGGGTGGACTAACTAAAGTCTTCCATAGGAATATGTTACTGTTCCCCCAGACAACTGATTCACAACTGAATCTGTAATTCCCCAACAGATATTCTTAACTAATTTCTCAGTGGCATGACTTAATGGTAGCAATAGCATTCCAATTGTAAAAAGTCCCATTAGAAGAATTGTCTTGCCTTGTCTAGCTTATCATTTCATCTTATCTTCTTTGAACCAAAATATGGGATGTCATCGAGTTTGTTGACTACCCAAAAGAGGAGTGCATAACGAAAGACAGGACCTTCTCAAATTCTCCTTAGTCACTTCACTGCTAAATGCACACCTACATAAAAAATAAAAGTTAATTTAGCCTTTGAAAAAGATTCTAAAGGAAATAGTCTTTCATCAGACCGAACGGGAGCTGGCCATGTTCACCTCATAAATCTAGTCCCAATGGCAGCCAAGCCATCGTCTTGCGTAGTTCTTGGTTTCTGGAGAAGAACCACTTGCTGTAACGGTGCCGTCCTGGGGTTTTCCCATAACCACAATTCCCAGGAACTACAGCAGGGAAAAACTTCCAGCCCTGGATGTACCATCATTATTTATTTGTTCAGTGAGATGCTCAATTAGATGGCATTCAAGAGAATGAATGAGTGCCATCTTCACTTTCTGATCTGCCTAAGGGGCCAACAAGTACAAGCATTTTCCCCACTGAAAACCTGCTCTTAATTAACTTTGACATGAGCTACCGCTGACATCTCCTGAGCAAATTCCTCTTTTGATTCATAATTCAGTTGTCATTCCGAGCAGGCACCGTTTTGCGCAGGATGGCCCTAAGAGCGGGCCCAGACAAATGGGGAAACGGTGATGATTTTGCTTAATGCAGGTGCCCTCTCAGCTTCTTGAGTTTCAAGTGAGCCTTCACAACGGAAGCACCCTTTCATTATTTCTTTTTTCCTTTCTCCCTTCTCACAAAATTCTTCCTCCTGCCGCAGTTATCGGTTCTGCGTCTTCAGTTAGGTTGTTAAGACATCCGCCAGTTCCGTTTTGTATATCCAGTGTAGCATCTTTTCCCCGGTCATTTTTGGACTCCACTTTCCATTTCTAATGTTTTTTTAAAATAATTTTGAATGTTTCTTTTAAAATAATTTTTTATTGTTTTCCCAGCTTCTTTAATGATTTTTCGCTATCTTTCTGATTACTTTTTGGGGCCCTGATGATAATGTTGTAAGCCACCCAGAGTAATTGAGGTGAGGTGGGCGGCTGTGTTAATTGAACAAACAGATAAAAAAACCTGCTAATATTGTTTGCCGCTACTCCATAGATCAAGAAGTTGAAATAGATTACTGTAAAGACCCCTTTTAGCACTTCTGATTTTATGATCAAAGGACCATTGCTGCTCTTAGATCATGTTCCTGCAGCATAATTTCATAAATCAGTGTGTCAACTCTCTATTCCTTTCTTCCGCTTTTTTTCTGACACAAGTTTGACAGATGTTGCTTCTTCTCAGGAATAGTGTCGGTAGCCCCTCAAAGAAAGGAAGCGATATAAGGAGCGAGAAAGGAGAACGTAGAAAAATGAAGGTGCTCTTATTTTCAATCTTCTTTCTTTTTCATCTGAGTATCCCAAAAAATAAACATCGGAAAGGCCCAGAGGGTGTCCAGTTTCAGCCTCAGGTCCTCAAAACCTAGTCAGGTTAGAGTGTGTGAATACGCGTGTACCGTCATAGATTTCAAATCATGTTGTGGCATGGCTTGGCGATTATAAAGAGACCAGGTGGGAAGAATAGGCATTGTCATCATTATCCGCCATTCAGTTGTGTCTGAAGCTTGGTCACTCTGCTGGCCTCTCTGCCCCTCATCATGTCCTTCGGATCTGCCATGGTCATCCTAGTGTCATCCTTTATAGTGTCCAGCCGTTGGGCACCAGGGTAGTCCTTCTCCTTTTTCTGCTGATCGCAACCAGCATGACTGACTTTTTAGAGTGAGTCAGCTCTCATGACATGACAAAAGTATGACAGCCCCTGTTTGTTATATTTTTGGTGAGGTTTGGTCTGGAATGTCTTTGTTTGTGATTCTGGAGAAAGGCTTGGTGTCCAGCTGTCATTGCCAAAATCTTGATGGAACAAAGAGTAGGCAAATGTCTCCAGCTTTTGCTTGTATTCATGACAGTCTAAAGAATAATCCTATAAGAAAAAAATAAATATCCCCTCAGAGATAATACTTACAAGATTGAACAGGCAAAGTAACACTCAGAATAACACCACCGCCCCCATGAGTAACAAAAAAAGACCTTAAGGTCATGGGGCAAACTGCTCAGCAAAAAAATCTATTCCATCTATGGCCCTGTGAAGGGGGGAAAACTTATGTTCCATGTTTTTCCATTCGAAAATGTCCCGAAAATAAAAACTGCCAATTTTATAAATGTTATAAATGCTGGCTGGGGAATTCTGGGAGTTGAAGCCCACAGATTTTAAAGCTGCCCAGGTTGGACATCCCTGATCTAGAACATCAGGGGAGCACCAGGTTGAAAAGGGCCTCTCTCTCTAAGTATATGGCTTATGGTTCTTTGGCGTCTCTCAAATTCATGCACAGATTTAGTGTGGAAAAAGGAGGGAGCCTACCGGTCACAGCCGAACCAAGCTGGTGAGGTTATTGCATTGCAACGATACTGTGGCTGAGAAGAGAACATGGCCTTAGGTAGATTTGATTTTTTTTTTTTAGTGCATTTGGCAATTGAATTATTTTTATGACTGTCTTGTTTTCTGCTGACATTCCTTAAATGGAAGGGTAATCCAGGCACCTACTTATGCCACTAAATTATGCCATTAAATTAATTACCTGGCTTGGAAGCGACTATTTGATTTGCAGTGATGACAGCCGAAAGTTTAGGACTGGAACTGATAATAAAAGATTTGCAGCACATCAAGCCCATTGTGCTCAAGGAGTAACGCTGCCAAGGCAAGTGGGGTGGAGTCTTAATTTTAGGTGCAAACTGGTTACCATAAAGAGCAACAGAGCCAAGTCAATATTCAGACATGGTTAGGAGCACTCTCTTCATCCAGAAGGTGAGATAATTTCAGGATGCAGCACTCCTTGGGATTTTGCTTTGAAAGAAATCACTGAGGTGATTTTATTTTTATTTATTCATGTCTTTGTTTTATCCTGTCTTTATTACTTAAGTAACTCAAGCCAGCCAACGTACTACTTCCTCCTCCTGCTCCTCCTATTACAAGCACCTTGTAAGATGGGTTGGGCTGAGAGTGAGTGATTGGTCGAAATCATCTAGTCATCTTTCATGCCTAAAGTGGGACTAGAACTCACTGTCTCCTGGTGATTGGCCCAAAGCCACCTAGCTGGCTTTCATGTCTAAGGCAGGACTAGAACTCACAGTCTCCTGGTGATTGGCCCAAAGTCACCCAGCTGGCTTTCATGCCTAAGGTGGGACTAGAATTCACCATCTCCTGGTGATTGGCCCAAAGTCACCCAGCCACCTAAAGTGGGACTAGAACTCACAATCTTTTGATTTCTAGCCTGGTGCCTTATCACTAGACCAAACTGACTCTATATAGTTATAATGAACAGAAGTAATTAGTTGTTATAATCTGTACCAACCACCAATATTACTAGAACTGAAAAAAAAATGTTAAAAATAAGGGAGGCTTCAATGAAACCATGGCAACAGCCCAACATATTTTAGCTGAGATAATCCTTGGTTACATAAAAATAATGATCTATGAAAGGGTTTACTGTGTTAGACTTTTGTGATAGAAATGGACACAATTTCCTGTTCATCCTGCTACATGTTTATGTTAAATGTGCACGTACAGAAGTCTTTTAGTCACTGATTACTGAGTATTACTCACCAGAATCTCAGGAAATGAATACACTTTCTGGTTTACACCCTCAGCCCTCAAAGGAGCCCTTCATTTAAATCTAAACAGAGCAATTATATATTGTTCAACAAATACCACTGAAATACTTAGCCCATTAAGATTGGTTAGGTAAGACACTTTCCCATCCTGGTTACAGAAGAATTAGTCACCGATAGGTGTAGACGAATAATCATTTGTGGTTGGAGAGACAATGGAGCATCTGCCAGACAAAGGGTGTCGTTTTTCTCGACCCGTTCACAAATCCTTTGGTGGGTTGCCACAAGCCAGCTCTGACAGCAGCTTTCGTAAGTGGAAGAGGGATCTCACACAACTGGAAGTGCGTGTGGAAAGGGAAAGGATTAAGGGCTTCAGTCAAAGCACTTTCTGCTCCTTTGGATGACAAAGGCAGCATTGATACAAAAACAGAGGGTTTACAATGGCATTCCTCGTCCTTCTAGCATGGGGTAGCTGAATTACAAGCAATTCATACACTATATTTGCAGATAGATTAGGGGTGTCCAAACTTAAGTCCTGTGGACTTCAATTCCAAGAATTCCCCAGCCAGCCATAAGTCCACAGGTCTTAAAGTTACCAAAGTTGGACACCCCTGAACTAGATGGTTGCCACAAAGGAGAAATTGGGAAACTTCAGTCTCGAGACTTATATTTTGAAGTTTTCTTAGATAACTAGAGGACTTCCAAGTAGGTCGTCTAGGAAACTAAGATTCCTACTGGATGGAGGTGCAAAAAAGTGGGTCAGGAGTGTGGACGCGTATTCAGAGTGAAGGGACAGTCTGCCTTGGGAGTTACGCTCAACCCCAGAGGTGCAGAACATGCATCAAAGCACTTATTTAAGTTTCTTTGGTTTATAAGGCCATCCATCTTAATCAGTGTGACTCTGGGTGGTGCACAGTGCGAAAAAAAGCAATACATCAAAGAAGGACAAGACTCGCATAACAACAAACAATGCAGAAGAGAGTGTTTGTAACTCAGGGTTGCAATATCAGGGTTCTTGGTGCTCTCTGAGTTTGGTTGTTTTCTTGCAGACGTTTCATTGCCCAACTAGGTAACATCAACACTGCCAGAACCCCATTTCCTTCTAGCAGTGATGATGTGGCCTAGTTGAGTAATGAACCATCTTCAGAAAACAGCCCAATTCAAAAAAAAGCACCAAGGACCTCACAATAAACATACATACATACATACATACATACATACACACACACATACACACACACACACACACACACCAAATTAGAAATTGATGAGCAACCCTATAACAAAAGAAGCACAAAAGGGCTCCCACTCAACTGGTCCCTAATGACTGAAGAAGACCAGATCTTAAGGTGAGAAGGGTTGAGAACTGTCACACAGCGGGAGGAGTTTGCTCCAGAGGACAGGGACAACTGCAGAAAACACATTTTCCCTAGTTTCATAGGACAACAAGATTTAAAAGAAGGAACCTGGAGCATGTGTGGGGTGGGCAGATGTTCTTGGGGGAAGGTGCTTCCTCAAGAACCCTGTTCCTATGCCGTGTAGGACTTTAAAGGTCACCACCAGCCCCTCAGTGGCTTCCTTCCCATTTGGAAGTCAGTGCATCTCCTGGAGTAGAGGTATTACATGGCGTAAGGATGACGCCCATAAATGCCCACGCAGCAGCATTCTGGACCAATTGAAGCTTCTGGATGATTTTCAAGGGTTCCAATCTGAGAAGACACCAAGGCAAGAACGTCTTAGTTCAATCCTTGAACAGGTTGCAACGTGCATTTCCTTAGAAAGATCACTCAGTTAGCAGGTTGCCAGTCCTGAAAAATCACTTTCCGTAAAGCCATCTACCTAATGCCATCTTCCAGGAGGTGAGAAGGACATCTTTCAAAGATGAATACATGCCTAGAGATATTTAAACATATCAGCACAATTTCTTGCAAAGTAATTTTTACTTACATGCATTCTGATATTGCTTGGAGCGGGAAAGTGTGTCGAAACATTCAGGAAGTAGGAAAAATGGTTGATGACTAAATTTTAATATGTACTAGGCCCCAGAGGGGCAACTGAGATCAGCTCACATTCAAGTACGCAGGGTTCATCCTTACTAACTTGCTAAAATAACCTTTCCCCAACCTGGTGCCCTCCTTGACTTGGGTTTAGCCACTTCTATTGCTGTTGCTGGGATAAATTCGCGGGTAGTGTGAATTCACCCACTTGGTTAGTTTAAGGTTTATTTTCTTTTTACAGAGTTAATTTGTAGTAACAAGGTTGGTTACATTGTGGGAATTCAACCACTGAGCTTGACCTGAAGAGACGGGATTCTACATTTAAAAAAAAAAGAGAGAGAGAGAGAGAGGAAACCATTTGAAACAAATTCAGCTAACATGCTAAATCATCCAGACAAAGCTGGAATTGATTGAAATCCCCTGGAATAAATTTATTCTTCTAGCAGCTAATAGCCCAGTGATTAAAGATAAATAATTCTCATCCTCTAGACTTTAGATCCAGGTCCCTGCATCTGTAATTCCTTTCCATTTGAGCCTAAATGGTATATGGTAGTAAAGAGTGGAAATTGATTTTGAGTTGTAGGTAAATTTAAAACTAAAACAAAGAGGGACTAAGAAGATCTGAACTTAATGCGAACCAAAGCAGGAACCCAGCCAATAGATTGTTATTGTATTGTTGATTTCCTGACATTAACCTGAAATACTCTACTATACGTTTTTATATGTTTTATATATATATATAAGGCACATGCAGGTGTCTTAAGCTTTCAATATCCAGGGCTCATGGGCTTCCTATTGTCATCAATTCTGTCTTCTTAACCAGATTAAAAAACCAGAAAAACAGGAAGCTCCATGACAGCTATTCACAAAACTGCATATTTGGGAAAGGTTCGAAAAGCAGCTTATTTTAGCTCCGCCAGCCAATCCCAACTTGCAAAGCCACAAATTTGTTGTTTTTTAAAAAAATCAGAATTCTTGAAACCAAGAATGACAATGTTGGTAATTTTTACACTAGAATACACATTTATTCAGAATGAAGTCACACTGAGTTCAGTGATTCTTACCTGCCAGTTATTATTGGCGGGAATACGTGGGAAACTATACATTTGGAAAAATAAAAGGTCCATTCAGCCATCCTTTCTATTTTTGGTCTAAGAAAAACAAAACACACAAGCTAACATTGTTTGTTAGTTGCCTTTGTAGATTGGGGTGGATTAAAATAATGTAAATGCATACCTGCCCCATTTAACTGTATAGAATAGGATGCAAAAATAAGATGTTCACTAAAAGGAAGCAAAGAAATACGTATAATTCTAATTTTTGGTTGCCATTTCGATTGTCCAAATTTTTGCAGCCCAAATCGAGTAGTTTTATATTTCCAACAAATGCAGTTCAGGATGGAGATCTGAAGAAGAATGTTTTCTCCATAAGAAAGGAATAATGTGTGTAATACAAACCCTAGTTTTGTTTATTGTGATTTTGCTTTACACAATGACTTGTAAATCAGTGCTCACGAGAACCCAACCAGTTGTGATTTATTCAGCCAGTCATGCTGACAGCAAATCTGCCGTAGTGTGAACGAATCCAGTCAGTCAGTCCACACCATATTAAGCTATGGTTTGCTTCAACTATAGTTTGCTGAAAAATACAGCGGTTTGATTCACACACAAAACTAAGCCATCAATCATGAGTTCGCACGTCAGCTCAACTAAAAGAACTCTTAGTATAGCTTGGCGCAATGAATGAACCAGTGCCTAATATATATCAAAAAGGCATACGATTCATAAAATTATCTCTATCTTTGATGAACCAGCTTTTTAAAACAACCAATTTGTTTAAAGGGGCTATTTTAATGAACAGGAGAGAAACCTTGTGTTCTGTGCAAAGCAACTCTTCCTAATCATTTCAGAAACTTGCCCAGCCCTGAAAAAAAATGCTGTTTTTCTTTGCCTGGAATACTGCATCCAATTTTAGTCACCACCTTAAAAAAAAACGATGTTGAGACTTTGGAAAAAGTGCAGAGAAGAGCAACTAAGACGATTCAAGGCCTAGAGATTAAAACACATGAAGAACGGTTTCAGGAACTGGGTATGGCTAGTCTAGAGAAAAGAAAGATCAGGGGTGATATGATAGCACTCTTCCAATATCTAAGGGCTGCCACAAAGAAGAAGGGGGCAACTTATTTTCCAAAGCGCCAGAAGACAAGACAAGAAACAATCGATGGAAACTAATCAAGGAGAAGCAATCTGGAATCAAGAAGAAACTTCCTAACAGTGAGGACAGTTAACCAGTAGAATAGCTTGCTGTCAGAAGTTGTAGATGCTTCATCACTGGAGGTTTTTAAGAAGAAACTGAACAGTCACATGTCTGGCATATATAGGGTCTCCTGCTTGAGCAGGGGGTTGGACTAGAAGACCTCCAAGGTCCCTTCCAGCTCTATTCTGATTGATTGAAACTTTTAATTGCTAAGATGTTTCTTATCAAAGTTCTTTTACTCTGTCCTTCAGCCAATTTGTAAAACAGATAAGGCACCTGGAACAAGAGAGATAGCATTGGGATTGTCTGTAGAAGGTCAAAAAAGTTAAGATGGCACCCAAGCTATCAAAGCTTTACCTTTTACTTACACGCACTGTGGACATGACACACATTTAAAAAAAACAAAACGATAGGACTTTGAAAGGTAGGTGATGTCTTTACTTTTGTAATATATCCCTGATCTGACAAGACATACCAGATAGAGCCTACAGGTGGTCCTTCACTTACAACAGTCCCTTTAGTGACCGTTCAAAGTTAAAACGGCACTGAAAAAATGTGACTTGTGACGGTTTTTCACAGTTACGATCTTTGCAGCATCCCCACAATCATGTGATCAAAATTCAGATGTTTGGCAACTGGTTCATATTTATGACGGTCGCAGTGTCCCAGGATCATGTGATCTACTTTTGTGACTTTCTGACGAGCAAATTTAATGGGGAAGCCAGATTAACTATCAACTGCAGCAATTCACTTAACAACTGCGGCAAGAAAAGTCGTAAAATGGGGCAAAACTCGCTTCCCCAATGTCTCACTTAGCAACAGGAATTTTAAGCTCAATTGTGGTCCTAAGCCGAGGACTACTTGTATATAAAAGGCAAAAACCTCACACATAAATTATACATAAGTTGCCAGTGCACACATTTTGACCACAATCATTGGGGGTGCGAATGCGACATTGTGCATAAGGAACAGTAGTTTGCGGCTGGAAAATCCATCCATAACCCTGTTCTGAGACTTGGTCTCCAGCCTTTGAATAAGGACGTTGGTATTTCTGCTCCCCCCAAACCTCTTTTTCTCCAAGTTGCCAGCCTTGTTTCCATGTTGTATTTATGTTGCCTTGATTGTTTTCATTCTTGGGAGGAAAAAAATAATAATGAATTGGGTACCACCCTAAGGAACGAAAAAAAGCCTGTGGCAGCGTGCAGTTCTCAGCACAAGTTGTATAGACAGAGTTATAAATTAAGCGGAGATACATAATACAGAAAAAGCAATTCTGAACACATCATATATTAAGTCATTCAGATTTTCCGCAGTTAATTCATCTGTCAGCAGTCGGCTCATAAACAGACTCCCTGACAGGTCTCGAAGGCGAACGCGCCGAGATGCTTTCCACAGGTGTGCATCTGGGAGGAAGGCAGAATTGTACGTGCATTAAGAGAGGAAAAAGAGGGTCTCGGTGGGGGAGCAGGGGCTGCGTCATGGAAGGTACAACAAGGGGCAAGGGTGTTGGGGAAGCAATTAAACCCTTTAATATATTTTTTTTAATCTTTATTTGTCAAGAGAAAAAGAAAACTCGTCAAGATCGACTCAGATATGCATGGCGAAGACTAACTACTCAATTAGTCTCGCAACGATGTTCAGATCATACTGTAGAATTGATTTGTTTACTTTTAAGTCGCTTCATTGGAGCTGGGGGTGGGGGGTGGAGAAGGAAGATTAAGCGGGTGTATAACAAAACAATTTTTTAAGTACTCCTCAGGTCAAGGCCCTCAGGAATACAACTTGGGATCAAGGGAAGGATTAATCACCAACCCTTTGCCCGAAGAGGTTTAGAGGGGTCAGCTCAAATGAAAACAAACTGAACTGAAGAGGACACTTTGGGCATAGTACTGAGTTTAAATAAATCTGGGGTGTGAGTTCAGGTTGCGTCTATGTTGCGTCCACCAGCTGAACAAGAATGTGGTAGAACTGGAAAAGAGGCAGAAAAGGGCCGGCATGTTCTTCAGGGGGAAGAGAAACTCCATGGTGAGAAATAATGACACCAGGAGGCAGTGAATTCTAGTCCTACCTTAGGCCTGAAAGCTGGCCAAGTGACTTTGGGTCAATCACCAGGAGGTAGTGAGTTCTAGTCCCACCTTAGACATGAAAGCTGGCTGGGTGATTTTGGGCCAATCACCAGGAGACTGTGAGTTCTAGTCCCACTTTAGTATGAAAGCCAGCTAGGTGACTTTGGGCCAGTCACTCTCTATCAGACAAACCCACCTCGCAGGGTTCTTGCTGTGGGGAAAATGGGAGCAAGGAGGGTTAGGTATGTTTGCCTCCTTAAATTATTTACAAATAATAATAAAGGTGGGGAAAAATCGAAGACGTAAATTAATTAAAGGCAACCCTTCTTTGCACTTTGCTTGCAGCTATCAATTTTCCTATTCTTAAAGCAGGGGAGGGGAGACAAAATAACGAGGGCCAAAGTATCAAGAACTGTTAGCTCTGATCACTATTCAACAGGGCTACACAAGGGGTCCATGGGGTGATTGCATTTGAAAGTGATTTGGTTCGGGTTACCTTGCTGAAACGGGATCCTTCATGCAGCAGAGTTGGATTATTTGCCCATGATAGCCAACCTCTAGGTTCCTTCTTTCAGTGGTTCTCTAAGTTTCTTGATCAGTTTCTCATTTTATAAGGATGTATTTCTCTGGGTTGTTCTGTGATATTTTTTAGCATTTAATTCCACCCTCTGCGAGCCAATTCTTTCATAGCCCTAACAGCAATCTTGGTTGAAATGTATTTGAGCGTAAGTAGCTCGGGTTGGTAGCTGGGCTGTTGGTCTGAGCTCTGAGCTTGGCAATTTGGTTGCAAACATTTTGTCACCATTCGAGGAGACGCCGTCATGTGCTTTGAATGGGGCTCGTTGTGACGCAGTCTTGACCTCAGAAACCTGGTAGAGAAGATTTTCTCTGTCCCGTGAAAAAAAGAAATCCGTAACAACTTGTAGCCACAGTACAATTTATCTTGTTTCAGCCTAGGATATTTTACTTCCGCAACAAATGGTGGTTCAAAACTGAGCCCTGATGAAGCAAGCCATCTTTGTAACTCAGTCACGGTGATGTCCTACATGGAGATCATCTAACAGCATGTGATGCTGGTGGGAAATTCTAACGTTGTTCTTTCAATTTGGTTTTCATGCACACATTTCTTTACTCAACACATTTCATTACCCATCTACTTATGAAATGTTTGCAAGAAAACAAGCACGGTCAGTGAGTACCAAGGACCCCACAGTTCAACCTGGGCTGCAAATATTTTCTTCTGGTGGTATTGTTCTTTCACATAGGTGCCAGGTATCCTCCAGTGTTATTTTGACTTATTTCAAGGATGGTGAGCAATTCAATATAAAAAGCAGGTGCATTCTTTTCTCTACAAAAATATTTTCTTTAACCTGAAAAGTTGTGGAGAGAGCAATAGAAGTCCTCCTCCCCACCCCCATTCCCAGTGAATTCCTTAGATCTATAGGGACATCTGGTGGATAAATGTTGCATTGCAGGTAAACGCCTTAGATGCAGAACAGTTTCATTGTAGGCATTTAGGTCAAAGCATACTCTCACTTTTCCTTTATCAACTTTTGAGTAGATCTTCTAAATACGTGTATGATCACTGCTTGGATAAAAAAAATGTGTTTGCGGCAGCAGGCTACAGCATCAGACTCCGTGCACAGGTCAGGAATCACACAATCACAGGACCCGGATTGTGGGGGCAATATTCTGAGGTATATTGGATTAATATACTGATGTAAGAGTATTGCTTATAAGCTG
>JANHFL010007542.1:0-39770 GCA_032468155.1 Oxyrhabdium leporinum
CCCCACCCAGGGAAGAATGTGCTCTATACATAATGTATTAAGCCAGCATTTTCTGGCTATAGAAAAAAATGTTTGATTGGTCAGAAAATTGTTGTACCAAGAATTTTAAAAAATGGAGACTAAGGTTCGTTACTTCAGCATCTGATTAAGTTTGAAATTCCCAAGCAATGGGGAATTCCAGGAAGAATGAAGCAGAAGAACAAATGGTTCAGATAGTGCTATTTTAATGTATTAACAAATACATTAAACAATCCAGTGAGGAATGGTGTGTTAGGTTTTTAATGTCAAGTGCTGGTGAAATCAGGAGATTCAGGCAGTTCAAATAAGTATAAAGATTTATTGCAAGCTTAAGCCGTCTACAAGAATATGACCAACTAACGGTCAAAGGAAATGAGTGGGAGATAAGAAAGGCATTTTGTGGGTGCACAGTAACTTCTGACTTATGACACATTTTACCCTTTCCTTGGGCTCAGCCTGATCATTTCCTACATAAGGGTTGTTGGAGTTTTTTTGGTGTGTGGTGGGCTAAAATCTCACTGACTCACTATCTCTTTGTATAAATTATAGAACTGGTGAGTATGAACATCAGTTCATCTTTCAGGTTGGGCATGAATATATGTAATGTTTTGTGTCTGTGTGATTTGCAAGAATATTTTAAAGCCTTTTTACATAAATTTGTTTGAGATCTTGGCAGAAAACATTCATTTGTAGCAAACCAGCACCATCTTGTGGTCTGCCTAAAATGTTCTATTTTCTGCTGGATTTAACTTTAAGCAAGCTCTAATTGATCTGCTCAGCTCTGTAATTTAACTTTTACAACAATGGGTGATTGTATCGTAAAAAGGATTGTTATATTTTTCTTTTTATTTGTTCAATAAAATCTTGTTAAAAATTAATTTCATTTTGTTTATCTCCTGTGAGATTGATCTAGCCCCAAATGAAGGACTGAATCCTGCATCCACGTGCCTCTATGCCACATAGCCAAAAAGTGGCACTACAGAAATTATTTCACTTTTTGCATTTTTACCTTTTAATCAGAAGTAAGGTAGTACAGGTTATGAGAGCCTATTTCTCTCACAAAACAAAGTCAGGATGCAAGTTACCCCCTGCAAGATAGGTTGTGACATCTACAACCTCAAAGTAGGAGATGAAAATCCAAAGAACTTCTGGGAGAGTAGGTTTTTTGATTGTCCTTTACTTGATAGCTCATATAAGGTAGTTTATATGTCAGAACAATGCTTATTATTTTTGTGCCTCCCCATTCTATAAGTACACAAGATCACTGCAGCAAAACTTCATGAGACTGGTACCTTCTGCCCAACCTTCATTTCAGCTCATCTGCTTTACTTATTATAGCATGTTGCTCAGAACAAAATGTCTATACAGGGATTTAGTTCAGTTGGAAAACTGGAGATTGAATTTGCAGTCTATCCCATTTGCAGTCCATCATGTCCAATTTACAAGTTTGACAGATTTGTAAAAATGAGAAATAGAGTAACCAAAATTGAGAGATTTGCTCATCTTTAAATAGAAAATACAAGAAATTTAATTGAATGTGTTCTTCTATATATGTTTCAGTACCTTCACAATATAAGGACTATAATTATCACTAGTTAATGCAAGATATGTGCTACCAATTAATGTTTATGCCTGATCATAGAAGAGAAATGTGTAGGAGCAACTTCAGGCATTTCTGGCATGTTTAACAAATGCTTCCTTCCTTCTTATCTTTCTTAGCATATACACTACAGATATAAATTACATGAAATCACATTGGTACTTAGAGCAAGGTATTGAGGTCAGGCTGATTGATAATGGAATTTCTATCCCTGTACTTAAGATATGATACTTGTAATCATATAATCACTTCATTCCAAAAGACAAAAATAATTTCACATTTTCCCTGAGAACGGGTGAAATGTTCCATAGGTTAGGCCAATTTCTAGATATAATAAAACACTATGATTCATGGTATGGTGAGGCAGAAAATGCAACTATAAATCAAGAATAATGCTAACAATGACAAATTTGACTTGTCTTATATTTTGATAATGAACCAAACGCATGTCTTTTAGATGTAAAATAGGAGGTTTTTGCATTGAAAATTATTCAGAAGTGCCTTGGACCTGGATGAGCAAATCACTTCTTTATTCATTAAGGAGCCACATTTTTTCCACGCTTCCATGCAGAAAGGATGTTGCTGCTGTAAGAATCATTTTAATAAATCATCTTTCTAAAACAGCTGCATTTTTTTCAGGCACTTGCTTTCATAAATAGTGGAAGGTACTGCTTTAGCATACGGTCAGAAAGACTTATTCCAAATCACCATGATACAGACATAGCCCTATAATACGGTATATATTTACTTTCAAAAAATAAATGTGTAATTATAAAATCTAAAAATATCTATTTAAAAGCAGATTTACAAAAAAAAAAGATGTTTTCTACACTAGGACATTATTATTTTTTTGTTACAGTAAAGAAATCTAGTTTTCCTCTTCTTATCTGATTCACTTTTGTTCTATTTCCTCCCTTACAAAATAATGCAGAGATATTTTTAAGTCAAGAAATACGGTAGGTGAAACTCTTCGGATCAAATTGCAAAGTGAAATACAGTCAGATAGAGGTTTACTCAGAAATATGTCCTACAACAGGGCTGTCAAACTCACGTCGTCATGGTGGCGTCATATGACGTATCAGGACTTTTTCCCCCTTTGCTAAACTGGGTGGGGGCGGAGCCAACATGTGGCGCATCCGGCCTGCGGGCCATGAGTTTGACACCCCTGTCTTAAAACATTCAATGAGGCACTCACTAACACAAGAGTGCACAATTTTGTGGGCTGATGTATACAAGTGCAATTTAGAAGAACATCATAAGTGGCATAACAACACTTTTATAGGTTGATTAGGATAGTGAGACATCTGGAAGGACAATTGATGTTTTGTATGGAGAAGATTAAGAGGAGCAATCTTGAAATATCTGACAACTCTCATGCAGAAGATGTTTCCTCCTGCTCCAAGAGTAGAATTGAAATCAACTGGTAGCAACGCAGGCCAAAAATCAAGATTTCCTTAAATATTAAGAGAATCAAACTGAAGGCATTGCTTAAAAAACAAAGCAGCCTATGGAAAATCTATCTTCTGCCAACTTAAAGAGTTTAACAGTACATTAAAGGGGAACTCCCTTTAATGCACATTCCTTACTTAACACTGCTAATTCCTCTTTCCCAATGTGAAATTATTTTACAAAGAGCAAAGGAAGAATTTCCATAATCCTGTCTTCCATCTCATGTACCTTGGCTTGCTTCTGAGAGCATTAGTTACTGATATGTTGCTGTGCCCTGTGCATTTGGAGAAAAGAAATTTTTAAAAGTCTCATTTTAAGACCTCTGCACTAAATAGTATGTGTGGACAATTTGTGTACCAGTTTGGATCTTTCTGTGTGTTCTGGAAGAATATGAAGAATTTTGATATCCCTGTCAAGGAATGAGGCCCAAGTGTCTTTATATAGAAAGATTATGTTTACACGATAGCTATTATTGTCAGGCCAACCCTAGCTATTTTGGCATTGCTGGTAAAATTAGTTTTGCTGTCTTTGCTCCCAGAGGCAAAACAGTGTAGCATATGTCTTCAAATTTTCAGCTGAAAAAAAATCAACCACCTGGATAGTATTATTTTTTATTACTGTGTAGTTGAGATTTGCGTGTTGGAAAGAAACTAGGGGAATACCAGCCAAGGTTAACTACTTTAATTTCAGAGAAAGGAGAAAAGTTTGATATGCCTTGACTTTGAATGAATTTTACCCAGAGAGAATAAACTAATTGTCTGGATCCACTGGGGTTTTTATATTGGATATGATATGGAGATTGCTTTAGTTACTTTGTTGAGCAAGCTATCACCAAAACTAGATGGGGAGAGTGGAACCCTGTAGGATTTTAAGACTCTAAATCCATCAACAGTGGAAATCTCCTGGGCTCTCTCTGTGGAATGGCCCTTGATCCTTATTAGGACGCATTCAGATAGTAGTGCTGGTAAATGACTGTTGGACACCTAGGTTGTTGATATATGGAGATATATGCCCGTTTTTCACACTTACGACCACTGCAGCATCCCCATGGTCATGTGATCAAAATCTGTACATTTGGCAACTGACTCATATTTATAATGGTTGCAGTATCCCAGCGTCATATGATTTGCGACCTTCTGACATGCAAAGTCAATGGGGAAGCCAGATTTACTTAGTATGGTATAATATGTTGTTATAACAGTGATCAGTTACACACACACACATATATTATGATAACTTATCTACACACACATGTAACTACTGTATTGTGGGTTGTTGTTTTTAAAAAACACTGTATTTTACATAAATGAGTCCCATATTTCATGAAGAACTTTCAACCGAATTCCAGGGTTACTCCCTCCCATGAGGCCTCTGGTTACCTGAAACAAGGTTGCTGGATGGCTATCCGTGAGTGCAATAAAGGTGGAAAAATATTGACATTTTGTCCCCTTTACTCTAGCACAGGGATGTCAAACTCAAGGCCCGGGGTTCAGCTCCGCCCCACAGGGTGCTTAGATGTGCCCTGTGGGGCTGCCCTGGAGACAGTGAAGGACCAGACCGCGATGCCTTTGCCAGCGAAAATGGAGCTTTGGAGGACTGTGAGCTCCATTTTCACTGGCAGAGGGGTGGCAAGGAGCCATCATTTGGCACTCTCCCTGGTCTCGCCTTCCTCCACTGGAGAGAATGGATCCCCCCAGCCCTACCCGGGTCACCATAGGCACCCCCGACACAAGGGATGTCAAGCTGGCCACACACATCCCGGCCATGCCCCCCACCCCAAGGTCAAACACAACCCAGATGCAGCCCTCAATGAAATCGAGTTTGACACCCCTGCTCTAGCATGTCTAGCTCGTGGTTGATTAGGTTCGCTCCTTCTTCTCTGAGCCTAGAGGTGCTCTAAAGGTGCTCTAAGCAAGTCCTTTCCTACTTCATCTCCCTTATCCTTCTATAAACCAGGTGGAGTTCCAGGATCCATGGCAGCAGAGAGATTGAGTGTAATCAGATCCATAGCTCTAGCTGACCCTCTCATAGCTGCAAGGGCTTTGGTTGAACCCTGCAGTATACCTTCCAGAACAAGCTGACGCTGCCATTGAAACATAATTGGGTCCATTAATTGCCTGGGGTGGAACAGTCTAATAATTTTCTGTGGTTGCTATGACACACTGAAAGAAAAGCTAACTTCATGAGTTTGGTTCACATAACATAGTAGCTAAAATGTGGTTGTCCACTTTGTATGTGGTAAAAGTGTATAGCATAAACAGCGAACACAGATGGAAGTCAGTCCCCAGAATAAGGAGACGTTGTTCTGCCAGCAGGCCTGGGGAACCCAGAGTGGAATGGAGCACATTAAATGGCTGGTATCAATGTATGTTGTCGTTGGGATGGTGAGTTATTATTTTTCTTAACATTTCTTTTATATTTTGCTTGTAAGTCGCCTTGAGTCGCCATGTGCGAGTAAGCGGCAATATACTTTTTCTAAATAAATAAGTTTGGATGTTCCTACTCATGAAAGCATGAGGATAGTGATCTAATGAAATGTTAAAAGCAGGTTTGCAGGCCAAAGTTACTGAAGTATGAGATGAATGTTTCAGATAAGGTGCATTTCTCCGTATGTCAAGGGCAAGATGAAATTAGCAACAAACCAGGAAGTCTTCACAGTTGAATGTGAACAAGGGATTGAGTTAGTGTTCAGGGTCTTGCACAAATCTAAAAGTAAAAATATAAAGATTTCAGATCTCATTCACTTATTAAATTTGTGTGCTGCCCAACACCCAGCAATTCTGATTATTGCAGCCAAGAATTTTTCTTAGCAGAATTATGGAGGTATCTTGCAGTTGCCTTCTTTGAAATGTTCCCCCACCCCCAGCTTCATGGCTTAGATGTCAGGCAGGCCTACAATTTCCAGGCAATTCCCAACATATTTACTTTTTGATTCATTATTTGCCTCTATTTGTTGCTCACTCTTAGTGACTACACAGATAGATGTACTCCAGGTCCATCTGTTCCTAAAAAGGTCTTTTAGATTCACTGCTACTGTAATCGAGTCTGTGCACCTACTGTTGCCTTGTCCTTTTATTCTTTTCCTTCTACTTTCTAAGCATTAGATCCTTCTCTAGAGAGCCGGGTTTATATAATGTGTCTGAAGTAAATAATTTGAACTTGATTATTTGTTTTTCAAGTGAGAACTCTGCGTTGATTTGTTCAATGATCCATTTGTTTGTTTTCTTGATCCATAATATTCTCAGAAATCTTGTCCAACAACAAAGTTCAAAAAACATTAATACTGTTCCTACCTTGCTTTTTCAAAATGCAACTTTCACTTCCATAGAGGGGAATGGGGAGCAGGTGAGTAAGGAGAAATGATGCAGTATACTGCATTGTCAAAATGCAAGCTTTGTCCCCTTGTGTATCATTATGTTCTCTGCAAAAGAGAATATCAATCGGACCTCATTTGATATAGCGTTTAAGATATTGGAGATCATAGCTCTAATGTTCCCTGAGACATGAAAGCTGGTTGGATCATTTGGGGCAAATTCCCAACCCACCTTATATGGTTGTTGGGAGGAAAATAGGAGATGGGAGCCTTACGTATGCCACCCTGAGCTATACAAAATAAATACAGAATATTCTAACCAAAATTCATGTTGGAGGATGGGCAAGGACACATCCATAGGAAGAAGACTTCTATAAAGTTCTGTGCATATTTAGTACATTGCAAAATTAATGCCAGAAAAATGGTAAGGTTGTTAGACGATTCCTTTCTTCCTGTTACTTAATGCCCATAAAGTAGCTGAACAATGCATTTTTCTGTTTTTCTCCTTTGCTCTGAAATACCCACCTCAGAAGGATGGAAGGCCGAGTCAACCTTGAGCCAGTGAGATTTGAACTGCTGAACTGCAGCTAGCAGTCAGCTGAAGTAGCCTGCAGTACTGCACTCTAACCACTGTGCCAACTTGGCTCTCTTTTGAGCAGCCTCCTCCTGGATTAATTTATACAAAATCAAGGGAGCATCTAGAAAATGACAGCTTTAATATTTACTAGATAGCCTGTACCCTGTTGGGCCATCATTTCAGAGATATTTCTTATCTAAACAGAGAAACAGATTGACCAAGGGCAGGCAAGAGTGGTGGGAGCGGGAACAATTTCCAACTTCCTGCTGGCTTCCCCATTGCAGAAGAGAGATTTGATTAATTCCTACAGAATTACCTCTGCCTTGGTTCAGGTGAACCCAAGAACTTAAGATGCTCATGTGAAACTCAATACGTTAGCTAAATTATACAAACAAAACACCCTCAAAGCCATTTAAAGTCAACTGGTATAAAGGGCAAAGTAGTAGATTTTTAGGTAGGTATTTTAGGACGTGATGAATTCTCCTTTACTAGAAGTTTTTAACAAGAGCCTGGGTGGTCATCTGTGGGGGATGCTGTAGCTTTGGATTTCTGCATTGGTTAGGGCAGGGGTGTCAAACTCATGTCATCATGGCAGTGTCACGTGACATATCAGGGCTTTCCCCCCCTTCGCTAAACTGGGTGCGGGCGTGGCCAGCGCATGGTGCATCCAGCCCACAGTTTGATAGCCCTGGGTTAGGGAGTTGAAATAGGTCATATCCAAGATGCCTTCTGACTATTAACTTCTGATTTGAGTTTCACTCCTGTGACTACATGAATTCTTATAGGCAAAAAGAAGAAACTTACAGTATTTGCCAGTGGCTTCTTCCAGAACTTTGTGATTTAAGAAATGAAGGACTAGGAGTCTAGTTAGGACTAGGAATTAGGACTAGGAGTCTAGCCAAAGTCTTAGAACTTTCCAATGGTTTCCTATTCCTGTCCTTGCTTAGCTTTTTGAGACCAGAGTAACCTTGCTGCATATTGCAGTCCTCAAAAAACATGTTGCAAACTATTTTAGCTGAATTTCTGTTTCACAATAACATCACTGATGGGTTTTGAACATCATTCTAAGTCATCATACGGTTGGCTTTGGATATAGCGTGGACACAACCATCATGCTGTGTAGATTGTGGTTTAAAGCTAGGTATGAATGCAATGTTGCATTTCAATCGACTAACCCTAGTTTAGCATGCCTTGTTGCATTGTAAAATGTATTATTTCATAAGCTTAGATGGAGAAGACATATTGCATGAGGTTGCTGCATGTTATCTCAGTTTAAGAGGATGTACATTTATACACAGAGTTGTGCAGGGCAATGGCGATTTTATTTGGTATTTGAGAGGAACTGAAATACTAAGTATACAGGCAATGCCTCTCATCTTTCATATGTTTCAAGGCAACTTGAAAAACGTCTGACATCCTTCTTGCCATTAAATTAAAGGTGGCATTCTGCTAATGCTTAGAGGACAACTCCATGCTGGCTGCAAACTAGAGCCCTAGCAATGCCTGATTCTTACTTTGCATGGTTGAAAACTGTACCCGGACACAGAAAAGCAATCGCGTGGCTGGACTTTGATGATAGCGACACTTTACTACCCGAGGGGGGGAGGGGGTCTTCTTCACAACCGAACCCCCCACAGGAACATTTTCAGGAGGGTCACAAACAAAAGAGCTCCGAGCGTGTCTCTTGTATCGGCCTTTTGCTGAAACCGTTTGGTTGCATTCAACCAGCCTTTTAAAAAAAAACCCCAAAACCTCTCAGGTTCCAGATTCCACGTGGGAAACGGCATCCCAGCCTCCGGGCGGGGTTTCCCAATTAGCTTTGCACCCCGGCAAATAAAAAAGCGCAAGCACGTGGCGACTTATCAAGGCCACCTCACCTCGCGCCGGTGCGGCTGGGCAACGAGGCTTGCCTGCTGTCCTCCCGCGTGGGTTCTTCAGCAGCCTGCTGTATTGCTGCGGAAGCGATGGGCGCCCGCGTGAATTCGGAGCTGCTGAAGTGGGAAATGGTTTAAGATGCTAGAAAAATGACCTGGAACAGAGGTTTAGGCAAAAGAACTCGATGACTCTCAAAGGAGGACAATCCACCTCAGGTGCCCTCAGAAAAACGCTCCCTCCGCATTCAGGGGGAGCTTCTTAGGACGAACCGTCCCTAAGTTTTGCAGCCTGATCACTCCAGACCCACCCCTGCCCCCTCACCCCCGTCTTCTAGTGGTTGGACTTCCGGGTAGCAAAAAGAAAAAAGCCTCCGATCCTCGTTAGGTCTCTCTCTCTCTCTTTGGGGTTGGGAGCCCCAAAGGAGTGTTCCGTGCGCGAATTCTGGAAACGCGTGGAAGTTGCTTCCCAGGGAAGTTGTGAACGCGGACTTGCCGCTTGGAGGGGGGGGGGAAGCAAAAAGCGCGTGCGTTTGCAGAGCGCGCGTGTTTCTCCCACCACAAAACTTCGTCCCAAGTAAACGTGTTTTAAGATCAACCTGCCAGCTTTTGGTTTTTAAAAAATACCACTTAGCCTCCTGGGAAAACTGGAGCCGGGCTGAATGCAGAACGTCAAGCTTTGATTTGGGGTGGGCTCGGCGGGCTCTGCCTTTCGCATACTCGGCGAATTCAGTGACCGAACACCTAACCCAAAGCAAAAAAATAAAATAAAAATAAATACATAAAAATCCCAACCAGATTTACTTCGATCTAAGGCCGCGCTGCTCTTTCTCCCTCCCTCCCCCCTTCCCTCTTCTGTGAGCTCCTGACTCAATTGCGGCTTCCAAGTTTCTGGTCCGCATCGTTTTCTGCCCTACTGCATACCCACGGACCCAGGAGTGTCGCAGACCAGTAAAAAAAAATATATGTGCGTGTGCGTGTCGGTCCTGGCGAGAGAGCGGCGATTCAATCGCCTGGAGCAGGCTGGGTGTGGGGTAGCTTCTATTGCAGCAGGTAATGTTGAGCGCTAGGACCTGGGAGAGCCCCTCCGCCGCCCGCAAGCTGGACTACCTTAAACCCAGCCCAATGCCTCTTCCTGCGCCACTTTTCCCTGCGTGCTTGGATGGGAGAGCCACAGACGAGAGCCGCAGCAGCTCGGAGCTGGAGTACAACATCGCCCGGCCGGCTCTGCCGAAGCTACACCTGTTCCGAGGCAACTCGAGGAAAAGATTCCCCGCGCTTGGACGGAGCTGCCTTCCCGCTTGCTTGGCTGGTTCGGGGCTGGAACGTCGGCCGGGCTGAACCGAGGAGCATCCGCGTCGGATTCTGGATAATAGATCTGGACGTCAAAAAAGTTTTTAAAATATTATTTTAAGAAATCCCGTTCTCCTTTCGGGGGGAGGATTTACCTCGGCCAGCAAATGTGAATGTCCCCCCCTTATTCTTCTCCCCCTCCTTTCCCCTCCTTTTTAGGATTCATGCTGATAGATGCAGCCTGGTATAGACTAAAAAGAGCGCATGTCTTTTGGGAAGCAGAACTCATTAAAAAAAGCCTGGCGTCGGCCGGGCATCTGAGATGCCATATATCGATAATGTATGTCCCCACTGCCCTCTGTAACGCCTAAGGCGCCGAAGTTGCTATGGTCATTCCGCTCCTAAACCCAATGGAGAAACTACGGATTTTTATTCTTTTTATGGCTGGATGGGCAGAAGATCTCACCGCCTGCTAAGAGCCCCGGGAACATAGACCTCGTCCGCTGCTTCTAGACCCACAACCCGAGGGGGCTGAGAGCTATGTCCCGGTGCGGAGCGAGCGCGCTGCTTTTCTCAGACTGAGTGGCGATTTGACCTTGAACCCGAGGCCAGCCAAAACTGCGGGCTACTTTATTCTGGTGTCATTTTTTTTTTAGTTTGGAATCCGTGCGGTAATTGATGGATTAAGCCAGAAATATTTCCCCCGCCCCCCCACCTTCCCTCAATGTAACTGCAAGTGGAAGGGGGAAACATTCTTTTTTTTAATAAAAAAAATAAAGGAAGAAAAAAAAATCTTAGGTTGGGCACCAGCAATTACAATTTGCTGCCCAAAAAAAAAAAGAAGCGCTTACCTTCCCCCCCCTCCTCCCCGCTCCTGATGGCTCCCTTAGGTGAAGTTGGGAACTATCTCGGGGTCCAAGACGCGGGCCCCTTTGGGAACGTGCCCGTGTTGCCGGCGGACAGCCCGGTTTTGTTAAGCGACCACCTGGGGCAGTCCGAAGCAGGTGGACTCCCCCGGGGGCCTGCGGTAACGGACTTGGATCACTTAAAAGGCATCCTGAGGCGGAGGCAGCTCTATTGCAGGACTGGATTTCATTTAGAGATTTTCCCCAACGGTACGATCCAAGGAACCAGGCAAGACCACAGCAGATTTGGTAGGTATGGCCGGTTAACCCCCTGGTGGCCGTGGGAGGGCTATGCCAGAAGTCATCCTGACCCCTTTCCTGCGCAAGGTGGGTTCGGGGGGCGGGGAGGAAAAGGAGCGGGCGCTGTTGGTGGATGGCATTGTGGTGAAGCCTCAAGAATTTGCAGACCCCTGCAAGCGTCCAAGTAAGAAAAAACGAGCGGTATAGCGCGGTGAAAATCACAGATGCGGCCCCCGCTCGCTCTCCTTCCTTTGCTCAGGAGTAAATGCAAGCCTTAATAACGAGAGGGAAAGGTCCTCTCCGCAAAGGTGCAGCCAGTCTTTCAGTGAATCAATTTCCAATCGGCAGGAATCCTCTGCCTGTTTAGCTCGGGCGTCTCTTTAATTCTGAAGTAAGCGTCAAGCAGACGTGCAGAGAATTGGGCTTTTCACTTTGGTAATTCTGCAAAGTGTTTTCACGATCTGTTCTCCCTACCCCCTTTTCCTATCTGCTTCCATCCACCTGCCTAAACTGCAGCAGAACGTCTTGAAGAGCTCTTTTCGGCCGTCTCGTCCCTGCACTAGCTCTTCGCTACTGAAGGGAACCTCCCCCCCTCCTTTTTTTTTTTTAGAGATAGAGAGAGAGACAGAAGGGCTGTCCGCACATACCCAGCCCCGCTGCCTGTTGGTACCGGCATAATAAACCAAGACGTTTTGGTCCCAAGATAATTCTAGCACGATTCTGTTCTGGAAAGGGAAGGAAGGCTTTGCTTATCTTCGCGTTTCTGTTGCACGGGTGGATGTCCGCATGCTTTGATATCCCCGTGTCAAAGGAAAAGACCCGCGCTGGCTAGCGGCTGAACACAGACTTCGCTTAAAGTTGTGTGTGTTTTTTTTAAGCCCTCTCTCAAGAAAGCTTCTCTGTGACTCAGCATAGATAACCGGCGAACTTGTTTAGCCTTCCCCGACTCGCCGCACTCCAGAGATCCTGGAATCGCAAACGCCTTTGTCCCCAAGTTGCATGATTTGGGAATGATGGGAGTTGTAGTTCCTATCGCTTGTGTGGGGCAGGATGCCACGCCACGCATTCAAAGGGACCGTCCGCGCGTTTTGATTGATATCGCTGGGTTTAAGTCAGGGGTCTGATTTAATTGTAGGGACTGAACTTTGGAAAATGGAGAGAATGAAACAATCCCACTTCGGAAAGCCGGGCTCCAAGTGCTGTTGGAAGGACGTGACTTGCGGGGAAATCCACCTGACTGCACTTGGCCCAGATCATAAAAGATAAAAAGTTCAGTGATGGTTTCCCTCCCTTTTCCGCCGTCGTGCTTTAAAGCCAGTTGTTATTGAACAAAATCTCCATTTCGTGTCTTTTACTGCTTTTGAGAGCCATTTGGAAATGCCGCAGTTCTGTAACGAAAGGGTGTCCTTCGAAGGGGAAACGTGAACTAGGTCTCGTTATAATTCCCCCCCCTCCTTTTATTCTTGCCTGAATTGGGTTTCCTTAGCTCTGAGGACGCACACCCGCTTTTCAGTAACCCCCCCCCTCCACCTCAACGCGGTTTCGAAGAGAACCAGACTTGCGAAGCTCCTAGGAGCCCCTTTCCTTAATAAAAAAAGGTTGTTTGAAGTGTAGACGCGGGGGCGTGCGGGTGACATTGGAAGGAATCTTAAGAGGCGGTAGCAATTCCCGGAGGGAAGAAAGTTGGGCGATGAGGCAGGAATTGGTTTTGAGCCTGATCCGTCTTCCGCACGCCCCTTTTGCTCCGAAATGGCTTTGCGTGGCCCTTATGCAGCGATTGAGATCTGGTGCAGGGTGTGAGCGCGGCTATATGTGTGTGTACGTGTATATATATACACACACATATAAAATGTATGCATGCGCGCGCTCAAAGACCGGCTGGAGGCGTTACGGTACATTTTTGGGTACGAGGTCGGAAGCGGCAGTGTGTTAAAAGGCGAGGTCTGCAGTCGGGTCTGACGCTCAGCGCCAGTCCGCGGGCTCAGCCGGTAGCAGGTGTACGGTGGCCGAGCTGAAGCTGCTGCTCCCTCGCGCATTTGCAGCAGCTCGAAGACAATGCCGCGGGGTCCTAAACTCCGCCATCTTTTCTCTCTCTCTCCCCCTTCCCCCCCCCTCACTTGAGGTGGCCCTGACTTTGAATAGCCCCCTTTACAGGAGGACAACTCTTTAAATAAATAAATAAAGCTAAGGGACAGTGCTATGCCAGTGGTTCAGAGCAATGCATCATTTGCAGTTAAATTCAAGATCCTTTGGATTTAAATGGCTATCCCTCTTACCTGCTCTTAAAAGTAGAGAAGAAAGGCCTTTGTTGATTTTGAAGGATGGAAGTCTAAGAAAAGTGAGAGTTAAGTAGTAGTCGGATGGGAAACATCCAGAAAATCCCAGGAGAGCAGATCAGATGGCTAAGACGACAGTGGCAAATCACTTCTGCATTGTTATCAGGGAAACACTATGTAGAGTTGACTTTGACTCTGGGAAAATTTGATTAGGGAACTGATTATTACACAGAATGGGGAAATTATGCCAGCTAATATTCTGTTTTATAAATCAGAAATATTGTTTTTTGCTTCTTTGAATGTAACCAAAAATTAGCTGTTTTCTTCACTTGAAAAGAATAGCTTTGGAGTGGTACACAAGAAAATCTGGAAGATTAAGTAAAGTTATCGTGCTGGATGTGGTGCTTTCCTCTTTTCTAGCAGGATGTTTGCAGAGTTGTCAAAAAAAGAAAGGTCATGGGACATGTACTACCATGAGATCCAACCCATTCCTTACCTTTTAAATGTTCATCACAAAGCACATTGAAAAAAATATGGTGCTTAGATTGAAGTACATAGCTGTGACCACCACATTGAATTTTTTGACCCCCCCCCCCCCAATCCTTGTTTTCTACTGGTGTTAGAATTCAGATCCAGTAACTTTGGGCTGGGTAATTGTGGTTGCTAAAGTTCAAAATGTGTAGAAAATGCCAGTGTGGCCAATGTCTATTAGTAATAAGTAATAAATATAGGTTTTGCTTCATCACAGCAAATCATGCAGTGAAAATTATATGGCTGCAAACCCCATGACCATCCTGAATTCAGTAGCTATTTACATATAACTTATTGCTACATCATTAACTGGATAAATCCAACATTCTGAGTTGATAGGTCATATTTTCAGTATGTATATTGTGTGAAGTAAACCCACAGGTGCTATTTCTGAAGCTGGGCAGCCTGCAAGCTGACTTACAGTATGTCCAGCTGTTGTAAAGGAATCCTCATTGTAGATGAACTAGATTAATAGAGCGATAAACATGAAAGAAAGAAAAGCTGCGTGCACAATTCAGATTCCTGGAATGGCACCTGCAGAGCACAGGTGACTCCAAAAGAATAAAAACCATCTGTGGTATACATTATATCTTTCAGAGTGGGGGAAACTTAGACTGAGCCTTCCTGAATATCCCTGGCAAGACATCAAGCATTATATATCTTGAATTCTTTTATACCTAGTTTGGTTTCTAGATTGTAGAGACCAGGGCAGTCATGCAGTTATATAAAAGCTGTAGAATATGCTTTTTAAAAAGCTTGCCTTTTTTAAAAGATCAGTAGCAGGAATTCATTCAGTATCATAAAAATGGAGGATGTAATCCCATCCCTAATTTATACTTGGACCCACTGTTCTCAAATTAGTTGCCAGATTTCTATTCAGTACAGAAGAATACTATTCTAGTAGGTTTGGGGACTGCAGTGCAACTAAGATATTCATAATAGTTTCTGAAAAACTCTTCCCCAGTGCCTTCCAGATGTGCAAATTCCAAATTTCCAGCAAATCTAGAAGACACAGGGTCTGGACTGGCTGTTCTATAGTCTATCTCTGAATGATTGTATATAGTTTTCAGGTTATTTACCCATTTATTTAGGCTACCACCAGATCTGTACTGAAAAAAATCAGGCTATCAGTGGTTACTAGCCAAGAAATATAGAAAACTGTTTCTAGCAATTACATTGATTTTTGCATTTGATTTAAAGTCCACTGTAGCTTCATGCCAAAGCATCTAACATATAGATTCACTGTGGTGTTTACACCCTCCTCACATTAGTAAATGTTTTCAGCGATGTAAAAAAAACCCCCTATGTGCCAGTTTTATCTTGCTGTAAAGTTTACACAGGAATAAATCTATTTAAACTGTGGTAAAAGTGTTTTGCTTTTTCTGCAACATTTTTAGTCTTCTGGACTTGAAAACCCTGTAACACGATTCTGGGTGACCAAGCCCGTTGGTTGTTTTTTTTAACCTGTCACTATATGGCAGTCTCCCAAAATTTGGCCACCATGATCTCTAGAAGGTAGAAACGCGTGCCTATTGCGTTGGCCCTACTCTCTACTACTACACGCACCCCTCGTGGTTTTCTCTTGCTGCCCCTCCCCTTTCCGCAGTTAGCTGCTGGCAAAAGGAGGATCGAGAGAGAGAATTGACTAAACCGCAAAGTAACCATCCACGGTTTAGTCCAATAAATCCAGCCTGAGTAATTAAAGGCCGCGGAACCGAGACAGAAATTTGCAGCCGCGCGCTCTATCCAATGAGCCCTACGCAATAGCGGGCAGGGGAGAACCCGGCAGCTGCGTGACAGGACGGTTCGCGCCTCCCGGATCAGGTTGGCAGGGCCGATTCTGACGTAGGGAAACCGTGGTGCAAGGTTATGCCCCAAGCGCCGTTCCGAGTGGGAGCCCACATCTCCGTGAAGTGCGGAACGTCCTCCGCGCGGCGAGGTCTTGCGAGGACCTTTAACCGCCTGGCAAGACTGCAGTGCACCCACTAAAATTACTAGGGAGCTGGGCCACAGGAATCCGGGAAGGCCGCCAGGGGGTGTGTGTGGCAAGGAAAAAAAAACCCCACTAACTCTTGGAGGCCCCCCACTGGTCGTCCGGAATTGTGCAGCGCAAAGATGGGAGCTTTGTTCTCACGGCTCCAGGCAGCTTTCGGGGTGCTCCCCTCCCCCGCTATTCATTATCCCCCCCCTCCCTCCGGAGCGGGCTAGGAAATCCAGTTGCAGATAAATCGCTCGGAAAATGGAGAAGGAACCAAGGAACCGCAGTAACACTTTTTGGGACAGTGTGCGGAGGGAGCCTTTCTCTCTTTTGCCCCGGCTGCCCGCTGCCTTCCCCGGTTTGAGACCTTTGAAGAGCAAGGTGGAGAGAAAGAGAGAGAGAGAGAGAGACACGCGAGCCTCTTCCTCGGAAGGACTGACCTCGCCTCGCGGCCCGCTTTTATTTCCCTCGCTGCCTGCGGCTGCTAAACAGAGCTTGCTGCTTCAGGAGCTATTTTTGTCTTTTCTCGCCCTTTTTTTTTCCCCTTCCACCATGAAGCCGCAGAGCCAAAACTGAAATTCAGCCGCCAGGCTTGTTTTAGTTGGTTAGGTGTATGTATCTGCCTTCCTTGTTTATTGTTTCCCCTTTTCTCCCGGCCCTAAAGGGGCTTGTACAAAATATGGTTTGAAGTATCCAGGACTTCAGAAAGAGATCACCTTACTTTTTACTGTTCAGAAAGCAGGATTAGAAAACGTAATTGATAGCAAAAATGTTCAGGACTTTTGTGGGGGAACACTCTATAGGTAAAAGTTGTTTGACATTGGAACATCTGGTTGGGAAGCTGCCTTTTACACAATTGGAAAGATTTCAGTGGAGACTGTGATGTTCATTTACCAGGGAAGAGGATACCGAGGAGCCCTGGGCAGATCATGCGTTGAACAAGGGATTACTTGGTGTAGGCGTATCCAACATTATGATTCCGCAATTGGTTTCGTACAGCATGCTAGGCTAAGATGGAGTTGGACAGTTTGCAGCTTTGTATGGAAGCCAGGTGATTCTCTTAATATGTTGGGTGAATCAGAACATCAGGTTAAGCTATAATACAGATTATTATTTGGGAAAAAGAGAGAAGAAAAGAGGACCGTCAGCAGCAAGGTCAATAGACTTGATTACTGTGGTGATAAGTGCAGTGTTGGAAAAACTGAATGACCAGATTAGGGATAGATCACGAAGAAAATATATCAGCAGTCACTAAGTCAGTAATGTTATGTAATCAGTCAAATCTAATGTGATCTTAGGAAATGTGTTTAATTCAAATTTAACTTTTAGTACATTGTGTAAATCCAACCTGTGGGGCAAGTTAAGCAATACAGAGTGCTTGGGGCCATCTATTCATTCATTAAGATGATTTCCTGGATAAGTTCCAACTTCTATAGTTTAATGGAAATCCGGATCTATCCATTAAACTATACTTCCATATCTGAAATGTTCAATCAAACATGTAAAAGATATCTGACTGACTCTCCAAACAGCTGAGATGCAATTTATTCAAAAGAACAGAAGCAATAGAAAGAGAGGAGAAATTATAGAAGTATCTATACCTGTTCAAAAATCTTCAAGAATTTGGGGGAGGGGAGAAGCCTTTGAAATGGAATAGAGCTCTAGGAGGTGATGTGACTGCATCCATGCAAGGATTTGGGGATGTGGTTTATCATTTACTTCTTAAAATTTATTTTTTCAACATGGCCTAATTACTATCGCTGGAATTTTCAGTTGGTCCCTCACTCAAGCAGACCTTAAAACTTCCTGAATAGTAGACTGTTAGAATGCTGTAGACATAATTTATCTTATTTATAACAAAATATTTGGCAATATATCTTCTGACATTCTGATCAGCAAACTTTTGAAATGTTGGTCGGATTACTTGGCACTTAATTAGATATGACCATTAAATAGCTATCTGGTTGGATGGTTGTTCCCTCTCCACTACCACCACCACCTCCCTTCCCCAATCCCAGGACTGTTTCACTGCTAGATTTGACAATGTGTTAGATTTTGCAGGACCTATTGGAAAAGTTTGACTTCTGACAGAATTTGGGAATAATATCTATGAATGTGGCTTTATTGAGTGGTGTAGATTTTCTGCCCATCAACTGTCAGGTGGCTTGATTGGATAGGCAGGCTAGCTGACAAGATTGGCGTCTTCTGAGAAGAAATGCTGATCCGTGGCAGAACTCAGTGTTGTCGGAGTTGTGCTTTTCTGGCAGTACAGTATGTAAGTTAGTAGAGACTAACATAACCTTTGCTGATAAACTTGAAATATTAAATAAAAGTTGGCTGAATAGAATGAAATTTAGCAGAGAGAAATGTAAAATGACCTTAAGAAAAATAAATGAAATCTACATGTATAATAAGATAGGAGTGTTCTCCCTTGGTAATGATACTGGTGAAATAGGAATAATAGCTTATTGAGAACTAAATATTAAATCAGTATGATGTGGCTACCAAAAGGAGAAATGCAATTTTAAGGTGCAGAACTATAGCTTCTAAATTACACAAAATAATGTTCCAGTTTATTCTGCAATCTGCTTGCCGTATTAGAAAAAAGATTTAGACAACAGGGAGAATTGGGAGCCTAGGAATTAAGTTCTCTGAAGATAGGTGGAAAGAACAAGGCATGTTTAGCCCTGAGAAGAGGCTATGGTAGCAGCATATGGGAGCACTCTTTAGATACCTGAAAAGATATTGCATAGAAAAAGGTCTTCCATGTGTTAGGAACATGGAATTATGATTTGAGTTATAGGAGAGCAGACTCCAATTCAATATTAGAAGTTCTTTTCTTGTAATAACAGCAGTTCAAAAGGGAGTGTGTTTGTGCACCTTCAAATTAGTGTTGACTGCTGGCAACTGCAGTCCCTGCAGTTCCAAGATTTTTCAGAAGTGGTTTGCCATCACCTCTTTCCAGGGTTTAGAGCAGGGGTGTCAAACTCACGACGGCGTCATGTGAAATATTGGGACTTTTCCCCCCTTCGCTAAACCGGGCATGGGCTTGGCCAGCACATGACACATTTGGCCCATGGGCCGGGAGTTTGACAGCCCTGGTTTAGAGTGTGTGACTGGCCCAAAGTCACCCAGTTGTCTTCATGCCTAAAGTGGGACTATAACTCACAGTTTCCCAGTTTTCTCGCCTGCTATCTTAACCTCTGCACCAAACTAGCTCTCAGTTCAAAAGTAAAATCAAGTAACTAGAGAAGTGGTGAGCACCCATTTACTGAATAAATTTAGGTTAAGGTTGAGCCTCAAGGGTGCTTTAATTTGGATTTTTGCTCTGAGCGGGTCATTGGAATCAGAGCTTCAAATAGCTCTTTTCATTCTGTTGTCTTTTCTGTACATGAGTGGTAGGCTGCCTTTAGTCCTTTTGGCATTTTTGGATCTCTCAACTAGCTGGAATACAGGACAGTTTATCTGTTACCCAAAATGGCTACTATAATGTCCTGGCTATTGACGACTTTTCCACTTGCCTATTTAAGTCCCTCAAATACTTTCTACTATTCAAGTTAACTTTTGTTCTTTTTCCCCTGGGCAAGTGCGCATACATAACAAACTAAGCTGTGGGCTATGGCAAATTACCATTTTTAATTTTCCGAGTACTGGTAGTCCTCTATTTAACAACCATTCAATTAGTGACGTTCAAAATTATAACAGTACTGAAATGAGTGACTTATGACCAGTTTTCATACTTACAATCTTTGCGGCATCCCTATAGTCACATGATTAAAATTCAGGCACCTGGTAACTGGCATGTAGTTGTGACAGTTGCACTGTCCTGGGATCATATGGTTACCATTTGTAATCTTCCCAACTGGCTTCTGACAAGCAAAGTCAGTGGGGGAAGCCAGATTCACTTAACAACTGCATGATTCACTTAACAACTGGTGATTTGCCTAATTGGCAAAAAGGGCAAAACTCAACTATTTTTCTTAGCAACGGAAATTTTGAGCTTGGTTGTGGTCGTAAGTTGAGGACTATCTGTATATGTTGGAAAGACCCCAAGGAAGTGACATTTATAAGATTTTATGCCACATCATCACTGTTTTTGGTATCCATGACATTTATTAACAGACTATGTGTCAAACTGCAGAAGTAGGGTATTGCCTCTGTATTACAAATTCTTTCCTAACTTCTCACAATAAATGTATGAAACAGTAAACACTACATATGTTGCCCTGAGTTTGTTGAAGGAAAAATGAGATGGAAATTAAATCACATGTCTTGATTCTTAGAGGTTCCTGCAGTATATAAGCCTTCCTGTCACATACACACCTGCCTATTTTAATGATGGGCATTTAAAAAAAAAACATTTGGCAGGTGTGTGGATTTTCCCTTTTCTATAGAGTTATAGATTCCTTAAATAAAAGATGCCTGTTAACTTTTATTATTTATGCTGTTCTGGAAGCAGAGCCAACACTTTGAAATGGGAAGGCATTTGGCAAGCATATTTCCCATTACCTTCAGGGAGTTTTCTTTACATTCTTCTCCAGGCAAAAATGATTTCTGAATGGAAGATAATTAATCCTCTTAGATGGAAGGACAGGAAATTAAGCAAAGCAAAAACATACATGTTTCTGGGGAGGGTCTGAAGAGTCCCTGTTTTTTCATTCTTCTGCAATCTGTGACCTTCCATGCATAGCTTGTGACTCCAGCTCACATTGGTGATGATGCAGCAGTCAGATCTTTGCAAAGACTGGGGAAAAGCTGCAGCTGTAACACAGTTCAGATTTTCAGAAAGACTGCAGATGAAATGCAGTAACTGCATATTCTGCATTCAACTATATTGCCAGCTGTTTTATAGAATCTGATGAGACAATTGCAATGGGCAGGATATTTTCAGTTCAACAGATAGAAGATACCTGTATCATTAAGTTGGCTCTGAAACCTACATAGGCCTAGTGGCTTGAATATATTAATTCCCTTGAAACTGGACCTTTTCATTAGTTCTATGATGATGCAAGTATTGCTTTTGAACAAGTGAGGCAAAATGAATGGATTAAAGGGAAACTAATTATGAATCTAATTTAATAAATACTTTCAGATTCTGTTATAAACAATGTAGTGTTGGTTATAAGATGGCTTAGATCCCTTTCTCAGGATCTTGTTTCCCATCATGAGTGTATGGGACACACAATTTGTCTTGATTTCTTTTTTGTGTGGAGTTGGGGAGAGGAATTTAATTTCCAGCTTCTATAATACCTGCATCAATTAAAATAAGGGGTTTGTTCTTAAATTGTGCTTTTGCATTTCCTTGTCGGTCAGTTGCAGGGAATATAGATTAGAATGATTTGATGAGTTTCCTACTTTTTCATGTTTTAGCAGTTCATACTGCTATGGATGTAGTGCAAGCTGAAAACAATTTGATATGAAAGTATCATCTCTTTCATGGGTTCAGTTATGTAGCAAACAATAATGTGGTTTGTTTGGTATTGGCTTAGCATGATATTTGCTTGTCAGATTTTTATTTATTTATTAGATTTCTTTACTGCCCATTTTGCCTTGCGGTTATTTTTAAAGAATGATTTATGACTTGGTATTTTACAGGTTTCCCCATTAAGTTGATAGGAGTATCCAGCATATGTCTTCCAAGCCAACATTTGTAAAAATTCTGATGCTCATAATTTAGTGATTTAAGCATTGTCAGTCTCTGTTATAAAAACTACAATGTCACAGCTTTCCCTGGATATCTCTCATTGCCATGTCCTACTTCTTGATGTACTGATTGTTAATTGTATTTCTGAGTCTCAAATTTCTCCTTGATACTTAAAATTCTCCTTGGAAGTATTTCAATTTTCAGTAATCCTTTTTCAAGAGTGCAGTTATAGTTTTACATTCTAAGAAACATACATGTGAAACTTAGCCCACTTCTAAGACTAATACTTTTGGCCTTGAGTTCTGTGTTACTTTATGTCTTCTGAATTTTTTTTCTTTTTGAAAAAGTGATGCTTAGGTTAATACTACTAAGTTGAACTATGGACCTATAACCTTCTACCTTCTCTACCTTGTCTCCATTTTCTTTACAGCTAAATCCTAAACTGTGATTAATTATAATTGTGGGCAGGGAAGATAGGTTCTGCATTCAGGGTGAAATTGACTTATTTGAAATTAATCATAGCTACAGTTAACTAGTGTGCCATGATCCATTGCAAACTGTTAATCTAAAATAGAGCTGTCAAACTCGCAGCCCGTGGGCCGGAGGCGTCACACACTGGCCACACCCATGCTTGGTTGAGCAAAGGGGGAAAAAGTCCCGATATGTTAGATGATGCCGCCGTGATGCCGCGAGTTTGACATCCCTGATTTAAAACAATTTAAAAAAAATCTTTTGCCATAGTGATAACCTCATTGCTAATCCTTATTCTATCTCAGTAAAGATGCCTGGGAATGGTAGTTTGCTTTTAATGTGGAAAAAGTAAGAAAAGCAAATGATAAATGCCCCTGGCATGTTTTACAACCCATCAAGCATCACCTACCTACTACTAGTAAAAACAACCACCAATTAACTTCATTAATGTCTCTTGTGGAAATGAGTGAGTGTAGCTAAGTTCTTTAAACAGCTGGATGAGCCATTGGTCAAGTTGCTCATTTCATACATCGTATAGGTATAGAGGTGCCTCTCACCTGTTATCTCTTAGGCATGCTAATTTTGAATGTGGGCCTAAGCATCTTCTGGAAAAATACTAAATCCATTTCTCAAAACAGCTCATCTGACAGATTGCAGTCATGGAGGAGAGCCAAAGGGTGAAGTGGGAAGGGAAAGGAGTTTTCCTGAAGGTTCTGCTCAGTATAGACTTTCCTCTTGGCTAGTGTCCTTGAAGTCAAGCTTTTTCTGAAGATGCTTTAGCACTCTTTCAAAAGAATGCTATAGACCCATGTTAGAAGAATTTGGCTCACTTGCAGTAGGCTCATCGTGAAACAGGAGGGAGCAGCCAGGAATAGGAGAGTTTCATCCTCAGCTAGTTCTACCATGGAATAACCAAACTGTCACAAAGTGTAGCGCTTCCCATCCACCCCCTCAAAACAATGGATGATACGGCTAAGTGAAAACCCTTTGTCAGTGGAAACATCGGAAAACCTATAATATCCCTATTGAGGATAGAACCAGAACTATATAGATAGCTTAGCAGAACTCATTTCTTTCCTGTTTGAACTAACTTGTGCAGCATTGAAGTCGCATGTTCTCAAACCCCCCCCCCCCCCCATTAAACCCATGTAATAAGGAAACTTATTAGATTAAGATTTGGCAAATGCTTTGAAAGGTGCTGGTCAGGCATTAGATGACAGATGCCTTCTGAAAACAACAGTGCTATCTATGCAGCCAAAACCAAAATGTCCTTGAAGGCCAGTGTCCAGTGATTTGAGAGAAGTCATACCCAAAGCAGCCTAAAGTAGCCAGTGAGACTGGGAAATCCCAATCTCTAACCACATTGGTTAATTAAAGAGTTCTAGATTGTATTCATTGTGTAGTAGAACAGAGAAAACACAATTTCAGAACTGGGATGGGTGAAGATGGTTTTAAGTAGCCTCAGTTATGGGCTGGGGATGAGATGATGGTCTGGGATGGCTGAGGATGACCTTAAGGTATAGGTAGAAATATACAAGGAGAGGCATTCTTTCAGATTCTTTGACATCAAGCTGTGAAGGCATCATTTTTATTGATAGGTACTACCTTGCCAACAGGGGGTAAAGAACATAGGTATTTAATACAAACAAAGCAGTACTTTTGTGGATACAATTGTAATTTTAAATCTATAGTGGTTTAGGGAATTGCATATAAATAGAAGTTATAGATTTATTATTTTGTTAATAACATGTTAATTCCTCCACAGTAGAATGAAAACAGTTGAATGCAGCTTTGAAAGAATGTTACATTATGCCCAACAGGAAATGGCCATATGCAGCTGGCATGATGATTCATAAATAAACATATTATAAATAAACATATTTACATTCTGATACACAGATTGTGTGAATCAGATCAGTAATTCAGAACTATTCTTCATAGCCAAATTAAGGTGCTATCTAACACTTTAGTGCTACACTCATGCCAACAGAAACTTATAATAGTGTAACTTTCGCTGTTCCATTGGTGGTCCCTAGCTTAGCAAATATTGCTATCTATACACCACAGAGGACATGGTGTGGTTGGGCGGATGAGGATTCTCTTGGCTTCATTTTCCTTCCATTCCACCCAATGTCACCAATTGGTGATATTCTGTAATTCTATAATCCTTCTTTTTAACCCAGGATAGGTTGGGCAAGAGGTAAATTTTAACAGATTGCTAAACTAGCAAGTTTAATCATTATTCAAACTCATTCTGTAAATGTTTTTTATGAGTATATTCAAAGGGAATAGTGCTTTCCTGGAATAGTTCAAAAATAGTCCAATCAACAACTAAGTTCTATTTTGAAGCATCAAAAAGAGAGCTGGGCTTCTCTGTCCTGCTTCCCTTCGTAGTCCTCCCTGCCACCTTTGATGGACAGCTGCTGTTCAGAACAATCCATGCAAAATTATACAAAAAGCATGATTGATCTCACAGCTTTTGTCATTAAAGTCATGACTTCATAAGGCTTGTATTAGAACATCAATTGGACATTCAGAACAAGTTGACTGCATTTTTATCTGGGCAATTTCCCTATCCTTCCTTTTTGCACATTTTTTGCACAATTTTGCATGGGTTGTTCTATTGATTATTTGGTTTGTTTATTATTTGGTAAAACTGTTATTCTACCGGTAGTAATTTTAAATGTCTGGACTCCAGTAGGCCACTGTCATTATAAATTGGATTCCTTTGCAGTGATGAATAATATATAAAGCAAAGCTCAATAATAGTTGCATAGAACTTTACATGACAAGTTACAGAACTTCACCTGTCAACTTTTTCCTTGTTGCTGAGATAGGTTATTGCATCCCACAATAACTTTTTATGAAAGATGTGCAATTATTATTATTTTACAAAATGTAGTGTGTGCTTTCCTATTAGTCACATTTTCCTTATGCATTTGTAGAGATTATGACTTTATTCCTGTCCATTAAAATTCTCTTTCCTTTCTCATTCCACTCAATCTACTTGCCTATTCTTATGTACGTTTTAAGCCTATACATTTCCTATAACCATTTTTTTTAAGTTTTCAACATTTCATTCATATTAAAAATTGATGTTCAGGAAATGTTTTGCTTAGACATTTTGGGTTAAATTCTGCCATGTGTTTAACCAGGTTCTGAATAATCTTTCATAGCTGTCATATAAATATTGTCGTGCTTTTGCCCTTTAAAGTAGCCCTTAAGTGTTGTTTCCAACCAATCTGTAGGTTCTGGCATGTGAACAGTCAGCTGAGTCATTGGATTTGCTGAGGCACTTCATTAGAAGGACTTATAAAAATATCTTTGAACAAGTAACTTTTTTTGAAGGTCTCATCTTTTGGTTTGATGTTAATATGAAGCCTGAGTTGCATAATTTCAGAAAATAAGGAAGAGCCAGGTAGCCCCGTTTCTGACTAACAGATTTTATTAAGGGGCCTAAGCTTTCATCAGCTGTAGCTCATTTTCATCAGATGCGTAAGGTGGCTAGATTGATGAAGAATTTAAATTGGGATAAAGTGAGAGAGGGGAGAGGAAGTTGGGTTGGTTATGCAGATGCAGGTAACATATCAGATTACAAGTACCTTATCAATTGACATTGTATGCGTTAAAACCCCTTGTTTTTATTTTTGTATAATTATTTGTTCTTCTGCAATAATTTGAGGAAAAACTCAACACTATTTGTATTACTCATTAGGACTACCTGTAGCTCTAATAACTGCTGATGTGTTGACATTCTCCTTTTTGACAAAAAACAGCTGCAATTTTAACAATACATTTGAGTCAATTAAAAGTCAACACAAGTATTAAAACAGGAGAATGAAAGCTATGTTAATATGCTTGCTTTATGTATTTTGCAGGTATCCTGGAATTTATCAGTATAGCAGTCGGCCTGGTCAGCATTCGAGGGGTAGACAGTGGACTTTATTTGGGAATGAATGAAAAAGGAGAATTATATGGCTCGGTAAGTAGTTTGCAGTTAAAAATATGTCTTTACCTAGTCAATTTTGATTATTTTTGTGTCTAATAGGCTTCTTTTAAAATATATTATTCAAACATATCAGCAATTATGTAACATCATTAGAAAGATACCCAAATCTATCAATGCTTATTTTTCCAATTTTATTTAATTCAATTTTGGTGAATTTAAATTTCATTTAAAGAAAGATGCACATTTTTGTATGAATTTCTTCTGTGCTCAGAATTTGATTTTTGAGCACTATTAATGTAATCTGCTTTATGTGTAGGTAATCTGCAGTTAAATTCACAGTCTAAGACTACTGGAAATTTAACAATTCAAGTACTAATTAAGACTATTATTATTATACTGTAAAACTAGGCATTGGGGTGGGAGAACTGAATTATAAAAGTGCACCTTTAAAGGAATATTTGAATTTTCGTTTAAATCTTCGTTGAGGCGTAAAATGTACTAGTTAATTTTGATTCTATCACTCAATATTTCTGTCGTGACAATTTTGTATGGATAACATTTAGGCTGCTTTGAACTCTGGAGGAAATGCGGTATATAAATGTAATAGATACATTAATAAATAAGATCTTACTAGTAACTATTGCTATTAGTAATTGACAAATCAGGTTGTATTTGAGCTGCTGTTTGTGTTATTTCATCTATAATGTTATATTGGCATATCACCTGGATAGCATCACATAGCAGCTATCTGTCTTAGCTGTAGATAAAAACTTTTATAAAACAAAATTAATTCCTGGTGATTATCTGAAAATATTCCTGTAATTCTCAAAAATATTCAGGATGTGTATTCCATTTTCTTCAGAGCTGTTTTTCCATTTTCCCAATTTTGTCTGTAATCCTGAGATTTCCTAATGATTGATATATCAGGAAAACCAGACTCGACCTTGTTTGTTTTTTCAAGAACAGCTGAGGAATACAATAGATGTATAATTCCAGTGCTGTTGGCAAAGCTTTTATATGGCATATGAATAAACAGAAGTAGGACTTGGTGTAGCAGAATAGTTAGAAATTCTAAGGCATTCCAGTCCCTAGGGAACTATTATAGGTTGAATGGCATCTGATAGCTATCCTGGAGCATATTGCATTTGGTGGACACAGTAAATGGAAACTGCATCTCCAGAATCCCATCAGGCCCATAATCTTAAAATTCAAAAGCCTTACATAAGCAGCTGCTTATTATTTTTGTTAGTTATCTGTCTTCCTTTCAAAGCTTCATAACCAGAGAAAGCAAGTGATGTTCACTGGCATATAGCCATAATAAATGATCCTTGGGGGAATGCTCTTTTATTCAGAAAAACAGGTCCCACTTCATCGTGTATCTTTTCTTGCTCGGCTTTAGAAAGTTAGTAAATATTTATAGTTGAAGATGAACTGTCAGTGCATATTACATATCAGAAAGGCACAATGGGAAGGAAAAAAAAAAGCAGAATGCTGAAGCAAATTACTTATTACTGGTGTGGGTGACATACCTCTCTCTCTCTACCCCTTTCCCCTCCCCACTCTCTCTCACATACCCATGAACAGTGGAAGCTATTAGCCCCAAAATAGCAATGTTTGCAAAATATAGCTATGTGCCATGATATTTCTGAAGATAAACGGGCTTGTAAAAGGACTTTTTCCTCATCCAGCAAAGCAATTGAGCAGTTAGAGAGTTATTAAATGTATGCAGCAGGCCATGTAAAAAGGGCAGGACATACAGTGCAATTTCCCACAATAGACAAAATCATAATTGATCATGCTCTAGAACAATGTTTCTCAAATTGGGAAACACAAATATAGAACAAATATAGTATAGGCGGCAGGGAATCAAATGTAAGTTGGGAGAAATTGGTGTGGCATGGAAGGGATATTGTGCAAAGTAGCTGGCTGAATTGAAGGGTCTTCCATAGACCAATTATTTAATAGTGTGGAATAGTTACTTTGGAGACCAGTATGAAAGATGTATTGTTTTAGTTCCACATTTGTGCTCTCAATTTTTGGTTTCAGTTGAAACCAAAAATTGGGTTGAAAGACCTGAGATCTGATTCGGTGTCTTTTTTCCACGATAACTGAAAACCATATCTGAGGAAATCTGAGGTCTAGTCCCATTACCACTATAAATGATTATGGCAACAGACATGACGCTTGCTTTTTCCATTAGTAAAAATACAACTCTGTTAGCAATCTTATGAACTAGTGAAAGTGCTTATTTGTTTTCCTCCAAGAAAAAGAAGATTTTAAAAATGGTCTCCGGTACTTAAGGGCCTTGATGTAGATATGTAGATATCATTTTCAAATAGTTATTATGTCTAATATCCTTCTTAATTATGATCAGTGTTTTTGTCTTGGAATGCTGATTATTAAGGTGATGTCTACATTATGGGGGCCAAGGCTTGGATTCTCTGCCATAATTCTACTTGTGTTGTAGATAAGATCTGTCATTAGTATAAAGAAGGACTGTCAGTTTAGTGGGATGTAGTTCATTGTTAAAGTTTGGCTCGTGGAATTAAAATGGAAAATGTGGGACTTGAATGATGTTTGCCTCATTCCTTTCTGAATTGGAATTAATACAGAGGGGCAGTCAGAGGAAAAACTGCTTTGTGCTGGCATGAAGTTATGTAATTGTGTTATCAAAAGTAGTACTGTAGTATTCGGTCAATTTAGGAGAACTAAACTGAAGACCACTCTCACTCTTTGTACAGGTTGTCCTCAACTTACAACAGTTCATTTAGTGACCGTTGAAAGTTACAACAGCACTGGAAAAAGTGACTTATGACTGTTTTTCAGAATTACGACCTTTGCAGCATCCCCATGATCATGTGATGGGACACTTGGCACCTAGTTCATGTTTATGATGGTTGCAGTATCCCAGGTTCATGTGATCCCCTTTTGCGACCTTCTAACAAGCAAAGTCAATGGGGAAGCCAGATTTACTTAACGACCGTGTTACTAACTTATCAACCGCAGTGATTCACTTAACAGTCATGGCAAGAACGATCGTAAAAGGGTGCTAAACTTACTTAACAAATGTCTAAATTTAATCACAGAAATTTTGAGCTCAATTGTGGGCGTAAGTCAAGGACTATCTGTATTGCTCCCTCAATTTAATTTGGCCTTTCCTAGCCTAGAGTCATTCAATTGAGTGGAATTCAATTCTCAAAAATCCTATCCAGCACAGGAACATTTATAGGTCTAAATAAAAGACAATTAATTTGTAACAACCGAGTTCTACATTCCCCTATGTTTCTTCATATAATGGTATACCCCCATTTATTTCTGTATTTGCAAATTTTATCAATACATCTGAATTATTGGGATGTTTCAGAATGTGAAACAATCAAAAGAGAACTCCCCAGTTGTTATAGTGCTTTTAAAAAATGGTGCAATTTGAATGAAAAAAATAAAATGGAAGTAAATGGAAGAAATGTTAAATAGAGCCAAATCTCCATTCCTCTTTTTGTAAAATCATATATCCCTTCTAAATATTTGATGATTTAAGGGGAGAATTCTAAGAATTTTCAGAAAAAAAAGCTTACACTTAAAAAATAGGTATCGTTAAATAGCTTTTAAAAAAATGAAAAAGATTGGCCTTGGAAAAAAATACCAAACTCAGGTTCTATTGCAGCATTATTTATTTATTTATTAAATTTATTTGCCAACCATCTCATTTTGAAGCGACTCTGGGCGACTTACAGCCCAGTTCCAAGAGTCCTTTTAAGACAAAAAGAAATGCAACTATACTTATGTAGTATATTCATTGTTGCATATTTGAAATTGTCTTACAATATAATATATGAAAAATATGTAAATTAGCCATGTCATTTGCTAATTGTGTAACAGGATTGAAAACAACTATTGGCTGTCTGAAGTATATTAGTTCTGAAATCAAGTTTGCATAGAAAGTAGCTAGCACTCAAATTAAAAAAAGACAATGCTGCTTAATAGCTATTGCAATGTAAAATAAATCTTTAAATGCATCAAAGCCAAATATTTGAAACTGGTTTATTTTACTAATGAAATTGGTTTGGTAAGTAACTGATTTTGAATCTGAGCGGGTATCTTTCCTTCCTCAATTAATTTTGCAATAGGTACCTAAGGACATTTTAATGCCATGTTGAAGTATAGAAGCTTTTTGTTGTTGTTCAATATGAAATGTAAACAAAGTTTAATGAAGTACTTGGTAATAGTGTGTTTGAGCCATATGCTGTGGAAATTCCTATTTCCACTGATGGGGCTTGCATAGGAAAAATGCCTGGGTATTGTCCCTTAAGGCTGAAAGAACTGGCTTGAAATGCTGTCAACAGAAAATGGGCTTTACTACTAAACTGCAATGTGATGAAAAGTGGCTGTAGTGTAATTCCATTAGTTTCAATGAAATGTATCATCTAATATTCATGATCCTTTAGGGTCTTGTTGACAGTGACATAATTAATACCTACATTTTAACAGCTGCCAACAGTACCACAAATAGTCTGGTTTGGTCTGGAGTCGGTATATATTTTCCTATCCTCCTGGGTCCTTGAAGCATATGCCAACAAATAGTGCTCAAGGTGTTGGCTTATTTCAAGTACCATACTGGTACAGGGTTAAAAATCTGGGAGTTGTGGTATTCTGGGTGCCAAAGCTGTAGAAGTGTGGCTGGATGCTGGCACTGAAATACTGACATTTGCCAAATGACACATGTATCCATCAGCAAATATAGCCTGTGCTAAGTAATTTATTGTGGTAAATTCCCTCTTCCAGGGTGACAGCCATGCTAGACTTTTAAAGACCTACAGACACTCAAATCATGTGATTACTAAAGTCGCGTAAAATGTAGGGTGCCATGGAGATGACCTTGGGGAAAAAGATTCAGAAACTGCAAAAAAGAAAATGTGCAGAAGCTTGCCCTGAGCTTTGAGAAAAGAAAATATTAGGAAAAGACTCACACTGGCTGCTCCGTGATTCCGAGGGGTATAAGAAGAATGGATGGAAAAATATAATCAGTCTTGCAAGAGTCTGTTACTATAGCCTTTTTCAGTAGAGTTTTATGATTCATGATTCAGATTTATGAATTAAAAGTTTTTTATATTTTGGACAAATATGTTGCAGTGCATTTGGTTGACATACTGATTTTATTTTATTTTTTTTGGAAGACCCTTCCTGACACAACCCATGCTAGAACCCATGTTAAAAGACTCCACAAACACAAGCGTTTTGCTACATTGGAGAAATGTGTGTTTTCAGTTACAGGATTTCTGCTGAATGCGTACAAATGGATCCTTTAGAAGTACAAGTCATACTTTCACAGCAATTGCCTCAAAATGTGAAGGATCTACACCTTTCATGGTTTTCCTAATTTTTGCAAAAAGTTCATAATTTTGTAGACTGCATAAAACTCATCTACTCAAGATAGGACATACATTCATATGGTCTACTCAAAAGGGAACAGCATTTCAGAAATAGAAAGATCTTTTCTCATTACAGCTCCTACTCAGATGTCCAAACATCACTTTCCAATTCATGATGCAAGCTAATGCTTTAGAAATGGTGGCTGAAGTAGTTCTCCAGGCACAGAATAAGGGCAGGATGGATCTCTTGTCACATGCATTTTATTCTAGATTGCTTCTGTCAGCTGAGTGCAGTTATATGAAGGCAGCATTCCAGCAATGGAGACACTTCCTGGAAGGCCAGAACACCTAGTACAAGTATGCACAGACAATGTGAATTTGGAAGTTCTGCAAAAAAATTAGAACTTGGAAGATCAGATGGGCACAGTTTTTCTCCCAGTTCAATTCCCATATCTTATTTTCCCTGGCTCGCAGATCAGGTTATTAAATGCCCTATTACATAAACCAGAATATGATAATCTCCCCCTGCTGTAACTTTGCCATTGCGCAGGAGTTAGACCTTCCTGAAAGATTGGGGCAGAGAGGCAGAATGCTTACTCCAGGTCTTGGATGAATATCATCCAGGGAGCCCTGCGAGATGGTTTTTCACCTTACATGTCTGAAAAGGTGGTATTTCACAATAGCCATTTATAGGTTCCCCTTTCTTTAAGGAGAGGAAGGTTTATAACACTGTCATGATAGTAGAACTGCTGGACACTGGGATGTGTTTAAAACTGCATTGGGTGTTCAGATAGTTCTCATGGTTAAGTGTGAGAGTGATGACAGAGATTACATTTCATCTTGTCATGTTTGATGCTGAGCAAAGTCTATTCATGGAAAACTCACTGACTTGCTTCTCCCTCTGAGTTCCTGTTTATGACTGGGATTATACTTCAGTGGGCTTTACTCCTCTCCCCGCCCCATACTTCTTGCAAGATTATACTGGCATTCTTGGGGTTGTAGATTTGTTTACAAAAATGGCTCATTTCGTTCCTTGCAAGGGGTCCCATCAGCTTAGGAAAAAGCACAATTTTTGGAACATGTTTTTAGGTACAGAAACCTAGTCAGTCATGATCTCAAATTGCAGATCTCAACTTACCTCCAACTTTTAGAAGGTCCTCTTCCAATTATTAGACATTAAAATCCATTTGTTGTCATCTGCTTGACAGTCAACCTTTAATGGTCAAACTGAACATTAGAAACAGATTCAGGAACAATATGGTGCTATGTCTTTTGTCTAATAGACATTTGGACTGAACTGCAGAATTTGCTTACAACAAATTAATACTTTATAGTTTGCTGTTCTATATTTTAGTACCTTACAGTTTGCACAGGCCACTTATAGTTTGTACTTCTATATTTTGTTCTCCAGAACCCCAACATCTGCAGTTCTTCATGCTTTCTGAAGCAGAGCTTTTCTTAAAGGAAAAGCTGGTTTTGGCAAAGGCTTTGCACAAGCAAACTGCAGACATGCACAGGCAAGAAGATACCAAAATTGCAGAGGGGATTTGACCTGGCTTTCAACTAAGATTTTGTCTTTGGTATGACCCTAAAAATTTTTACTGATTCCTTCCTAATAGTTGAATTAATTAATCAATGGTGTTTTATCTGCAGTAGCCTGCATCAATGAAGGTTCAGCCCGTCTTCCATTTTACCCAGCTTAATCTGTAAGAAAACTTACCCTACCCATTTTGATGGATAGAAAAGAGGTATATGAAGTGGAAACTATTCTGTGTTCTAGTTGCAAGGGAAATAATTAGAATATCTGATTCCCTGGAGGGCCATCCAGAATTGGAGAGATCATAGGAGAACATTCATGCCTATGCTTATAGACCAATTTCTCCTACAGTTCCCAGGAAACCTTCATCCCTACAAAGACAAAAGACCTACAAAGAAAAGGGGGTCAAACTATTTTCCAAAGCACCAAAAGGCAAGATAAGAAACAATGGTTGGAAACTAACCAAGGAGAGAAGAAAATTAGAACTAAGGAGAAATTTCCTAATGATGAGAGCAATTAACCAATGGAATAACTTGCTTTTTAGAAGTTGTGGGTGCTCTATCACTGAAGGCTTTCAAAAATAGATTGGACAACCATTTTTAAAAAAATGATATAGGGTCTCCTGCTCAAGCAGGGGGTTGGACTAGAAGACCTCTGAGGTCCCTTCCAACTAAATCCCCATGATTTGCCAATGCTACAAAATGACTGCCAGTCTCAGGATGAAGCAGGCTCTCGTTTGCCAACAAGATATATGGAGATATATTTTTCAAGACTCTATATCTTGATATTCTTGATACTATATCAAGAATATCTCAGAAACCACCAACAGACTACTGCAACCACATGGAATCAGTGTAGCACACAAGCCAACTAAAGCCCTTCAAAACATCCTAAACAAACCAAGAGACCCAGCGCCAGGAAAAACAAACAAACCAGGAGTAATCTACAACGGTGTAATGACAGTGTAATGACTGAAACAACCACTATGTAGGACAAACAGGCAGAAGACTAGCAGAACTCATCCATGAATACCAACTACCAATTAGAAAACTATTCAATTTCACAACATATAAACAGATTTAACCATAGTTGCAACTGGGAAATTGTGACCATCCTAGACCAAGCCAAGTCCCAAAAAAAACCTCAAGGAATTTCTAGAAGCCTGGTACTCTGACAAATTAACCATCAATAGACACATAGACATTAAAAAGAGACAACCAACCAGCAAAAAAGGGAACAAAAAGACCCAAGCACCTCTTCACCAGCAATCAGCACCAACATCAGCATAGATTAACTCCAAAATTAACATCAGACCAGCACTATTATTCAGTGTTCTATTATTGAGGAAAAACAATACCCCAATCAAGAAATTACCAAAGAAGCTAACAGTAAACAGCCCAACCAAAGAATCTCTAAGAACCCCCACCAACACTGAAAAAGGGCAAGCCACTGGAATACCTTTTAAACTGACAGCAATCCACATTCCTTACTAGCAGGGATGATGTTACCTAGTTTGGGTAATGAAATGTCTGCAAGAAAACAAACAAGCTCAGAGAGCACAAAGGACCCCTGGAGTCTTTTATGTTTTGAACAGCCTCAAAGGGCTGACATAAAAAAAGAGACATCCAAGCATCTCAATTTGTCCTTGTTGTTATTGATAATAATAAAAAGTCAAAATCAGCTGCATGTTGGAAAACACCTTGGACTTTTTAAAGCCCATCATGCAGTGTCTCTGATTTGTATTCTTATGAATGAGCAGGCAGGAATGCTCTGATCATTCCAGAGAAAGGATTATCCTACCTTTGCTTTAAAGCCCCCACGGATGGAGCATCTATGACCCCAGGAGACAGACCCTTCTTCTACTGCTTAACATGTAGAACACTCAAGAAGAAACTCAATTATTTATAAGTAAGAATAATTTCACCATTCTCTGTTCTCCATTTTCAATATAACATTCCTTTTGAGTCCTCTTTTTTTTGGTATGTAAAATAATATTGTCTGTGATAATATGCAGTGTGTATATGAACTACACAAAATATATGTGACTACAATTTATGAAAGGAATATTTTAAAAAAATATGCAGGATGAAAATGTTCAATGGTCTAAGGCTGGCTAAACTTCAACCTCTGACATTATAGTTAAGGACGGTTTTGATGCAACAAATAATTGCAATTCAAAACTAGAAATGAAAATATATGACCTATCATATTAGAGAAGGGTGGACTTCAGTAAGGTTCCTATAATAAAACATTTTAGCTTAATTTGGCAATAGCTCTAAGGTTATTGGTTGTGGTGAATCTGCTGGATACAAGGAAAAATCAAGGAGTATCCAAGAAAGGTAGAAAGTCAAATCTTTCTTCCACGGGCTGGTTACCTTCATTTTAATTAAATTCAACAGTATCCATTGGGTTTATTTCCTAGTAAGCATATGCACATTTGGAAACAGGAGTGATTAGGCGCCTTTTTGTGTAATTAGGACTTAAATCCTTTTATTCTCTATTTTAAGAGCAGAATTCCAAATCCCAGGTTTAGATTGTCTTTGGGAAGTTTTCCCCATGTGTTTGACAGATTTCATTTGTTCACTGTATTATGAAACCTGGATTTCAGTATATTATGAAGCCTTAACAGGACAGAAAATTGATGATCAGGTTGTTAGTTTTGATAGCAATGTTTTTAAGTCTGCCTTGTAGAGTTTCAGCAGCATCATATTTTAGCAGGTATAGTTCATAGTATAGTAACTTGGATTGTGTTTACACACTATACTGAATAATACAGCCTGCAGTACTATATTTACAGGTAATATCCCACAAGGGGTTTTTTTGGGTCAGAGTCTGAGGTTCAGAAAAGATGCTATGAAGCCAGATGAATTACCAAATAATAACAAGTCTCTTTGATCTCAGAGCATCAACTTTTATTACCAGATATTTGTCAAATTCATCTTTTTAGATACTGAAATATATTAAAGGCAATGTGAGATGAAATGGTCCCCCCCACCCCCAAATTTCAGCTCCTCACCTCTCAGGTGGGGATGTACTTTTACCGTATTAACCCTGAGCCTTTTTGTCATAGCAGAACCAGGAAATCAACGTTCTTGAATATGTACTTTTACATTCTGCCTTATCTTGATCTGAATTAAATTGCTCATGTATAAATTCTGTTCAAGCCAGTGGACTTTCACGGGTGCCTAATAAGATATTGGCATCATTTTTATTGTGCTGTAATACAGTTGCTGAGAAACTGAGCTGTGAAAAGGCTATCCCTGTTCAGATCACACTCTTGCCACTAACTAAGCATTCCTTAGATGAATTGTCCTTCACATGTCCACCAAGCATGATAGGGATTGGAATAACACATGTTATCCACATCATTGGTAGCTCCACATATATATAAAATTTATGGGACAAAGGCTCTAAAAATAAATCTGCTTGACTTAGTTTTGCTTATAAGTTACAAACCTGACCATTCTCAAATACCAACAGTGTGACAGTCAGAGAGTACCTTGATGGTGGAGGGTTTAAACAGAGCCAGAGCTTAACTTCCTCATCAAGCATTTGGGGTATAGCAATTAGAATAGCATTAGATTTATTTTTATTTGATTGACTTTCTCCACCTTTTTGATCCTTTTCTTGCATTTCATATGATTATTAAATGATTTTTTATTTGGTTCATGAACACTGGAATTATGTTGAAGTGCTTGCTTTGGACTGTTGAGAAAATCCTGAAGGCTATTTAATGAGGAATTACAGGATGGGATCAGGTGTGTGTGTGTGTGTGTGTGTGTGTGTGTGTGTGTGTGTATATTATGTGGCCACTGGTCTCAACAAAAAAAAATGACACATTCTCCTAGCTGCCATTTTAACTTTGAGAAATAGTAATTGCAATATATGTTGCTATTCAGAGCCTGAGTGCTAAAATTTTCTGGGCTCAGGAAAGTCTAATGTGATTTCTAGCAAGATGTCTATTCTCTGATATCTTCAGTCACCAGGTCAGTTGAAAATTGAATGCATAGAAATTATTAAATAATTGACATAAAACGTCATCCAAGTTGAAATTAACTGTACAGAAGATGAATTTGCATGTGTGTGTGAGAGAGACATGCAGCAAAGCATTGGTGTCTTTAAATTTAGTTATTCCTGAATTGAGAAATCAAGCAGGTAATTGTGCCCAGCCTGGTTTTTAGTTCCATGGATGTTGGCTTTTTCGTGTTGTTGCATGAATAGAGATGATTGTTAAACTAAAACTTGCAGAAAGCAACTCCAGCTCACTATAATTATGGCTTAAAATAGCATTTTCCTCCCTGGTATTAGAAATGCTGGGAATTCTGTATCAGTTGTAGCCATTGTAGTCCCAGCACACCTGAAGATTGGTTGATGAGTGGATGTTGCTTTAAAATGATTTTACAGGTTAAGTAAGACGGAAAATTATGCTAATCAGTTGGTGGCTACTCTCCTGCCCATCGCTAATGGATGACAAATTAAAGATAGCAAGCAACCCACCAGTCACAGCTCCGAAACCAGCCTGACTTAAATTGTGTGAGCGGCACTAACTGGCCTGATTGTTGATAATGTAGGCTGTGAGTCAGTCCTTATTCATATACAGATGTACTGCCCTGCTGTGTCAAGAATGGGAGGAAAACAAATGAACAAGGATGTGTTCTCTGTGAAATCCCGACTTGAAAATGTAGAGAGATGATGATGTCTAAACCATTTTAATATAAGAATAAAGCTGCAAATAATGAAGACAATTCAGATCAATCTTGTGTGAATTTTAAACTGACTTGACAGGAAGTGGAAAACAGAAAGCCTGGGGGTCTGCAAGAGTTCTTAGTATATTGTCTGTTTAAATATGGGAGATGCATGGAGGAATAACTAGAACATTACGCATGGATCTTTTACTTGCTTTTTCTTTGCAACAAAGTCTTAAAAGGCATTAAGAGAATCTGCAGCCCAGAAGAAGGTGCTATGGGTCAAAACCAAAGCGGCATCACTAGATAGTAAAGAGTACCTTATTTGAAGAAGTAGCTACTTTAAATATAGCTGTGAGAAATCTCAACTGTAAAAACAGTTCAAATATCTTTCCCAGAATCTTATTTTTGCTTCCAGGCAATGCATCAACAGTCATTCTTAAATTGGAGATGACTTTCTGTTTGATGATATCTAAAATTAGGTTTACAGTCTTGATTTACTGGCCAAGATTAAAATTGGTAGAGGATATGAAGCTACCAACATTGCTAGCCTGTGTTATCTATCCACATTTCTGCTTAGCTCCTGTGCATAAATTACTAAATAGGTATGGATTTTTCTTAGGGCAAGGCAGTTCTGAAAATTAATTGTTGACAGCTACTAGATTAGCCAGCATTAAATTTCAAGAAGCCTTAAACAAGTCACAAATCTAAGACTTTTCCATACTGTCATGCATTTGAAGAAGGAAAAGCTTTGTTTCAGGCCAACAACTGTAATACTCTCTGCATGAAACTGATTTTAAAAGATAATTTGTTATAAAATGCAGATGAAAACATACCAATCACATGTAATTTTAAGGACTATATTATCTCATCCTTTACCGATATTCTTCAAGTTATGATGGTCTCTTTAATAGTGGTCTGGGATTACGTTGGCTTTCAGCCAACTCGCAGAGACAAGAGGGAGCTGAAATAAGATAGAGGTTGAAGAGGTGGAAAGTAAGGTGTGAGGGGTGCCTCAGGCAAGTAGGGGAGGCCCTGGAAGGCCTGGTGCAGGACGCAAGTGAGTTCACTCGGCTGAAAATCCTGCTTGGATTTCAGAATGGAGGATTTTCAGCTCCTGAATGTAGCCTCCCAAATTCTCCCCGAGCCCCCATGAGGATCCCACTTTCCTTAGCTGGGATTCTCCTTAGACCTGTGAGATCAATGATCACAACCAAGAGTACTGAGAGGAGAAGTCACGTGGGCACCTCACTTAACAATTGCTTCAATCAGCAACTGAAATCCAGTCCCAAATGTGGGCTACCTGTATTGGCTTCACTGCCTGCCTTTTAAGCCTTACCAGATAGACCAGACCGAAAATATGATCAGATAAGCTAATTCCACTTTATTGTAAAGCTATAATAACAGAATCTTGCATGTCTGAAAATATATTTATCCTGTTGTCTCCTTTATAGCTCAACAAACTGGGGAGGTCCCTTCTGAACGTCTTGCTCTTTTTCCATTCTAGGCTACCTGACCATTTCTAAACATAATCTCTTCACCCCATCTCCCAGATATCATGACAGCCTGTTTCCAGATATACCCAAAACAGAAAATGTCATTTATACACTTCCTTATTTTCCTTATTTTGGATGCATTTTTGTTCAGAGTATGTATGAAAAGCCAATATGAATATTTTAACACATATTTATGTGCAATAAAGCATCTTTTGCATGCAAACTTTGGAAAATTAGCATGAACATTATTTTTATAAATACAAGTGATCTTCATTTAAGTACTGCTGGTTCAGTGACTGTTCAAGCTTATGACAGTACTGAATGAGGGATAGTTACCCTCACACTTAGGGCCGTTGCAGTGTCTCATGGTCATGCGATTAGAGTTTGTGATGTTTCTTGCTGACTTCCCACAAGCAAAGTCAGTGAGGAAGCTGGCAGGAAGTTGGAAGTTCTTGCTTAAACAACATACAGTCCTTGCTTAATGATTACTGGAACTGTGGATCCTAAACAGCATGATCATACGGTTTTTCAACTAATAACCATATTGCTTAAGATTGGACTTTTTGAT
>JANHFL010007542.1:39994-59705 GCA_032468155.1 Oxyrhabdium leporinum
ACTGTAATGCATATAATTTTTATGAGCACTTTCTGATTACATGAAGATTTGAAAATTGCATTAATATTTTGGAGAATTGTAAATCTTATATTGTGATTCAATTCCTATAATGGTTAAAAATTTAAATAGTTTTAAACTTTAAAGTTTTACATGGTTTTCTTGATAAGATTTCATAAGTAATTTGTCACTACCTTCTTCCTATGGTGAAGAGAGAATCAAAGTCACCCAACTGGCTTTGTACCTAAGGTGGGTCTGAAAGTCACTCTCCCAATTTCTAGCTTGATGCCTTTAACCACTATCTTGGAGTTATATTCTTATTAAAATGTAATGCAGGTTAATTTACCTTCTATATCTGTCTTTGTTGTTTTTTTTCACTTACGAGTTAATTAAACAAAAAATTATTTTAAAATTTATTTATCCTAGATATTTAAGAACACAAGGAAAAGAAACAGAAAACAAAATAATAAAGAAATAGAAAAGAGATTAATAAGCAGAGACTTGTAAGAATAAATACAAATGCTAATGTTAGATTAGTGCTACATATTTATAGTATCTTTTGTCAATTTAGAACTTTACAATATTAAAATTAAGTTGGTATACACTGATTAATAATAGCCTATATAGTATGAATTATATATCAACATGAGAAATTCCAAACATTTCTGTTTAATAGGAAATTCTATCCTTATTTAGTAAATCTAGCAAGATAATGCTGTACAAATCTTCTCTACATTTGATAGCTGGGTAGGTCTTATCCCTCTCAGTACCTGAGGCAGAGCTGATGGGAACAAGATAAAATGCTTTTCCCGGTTAATGCTAGAGTTAGAAGATAACCCTCTCTTCTTTCCTTACAATCTTTCATGGTCATGTTGAAAAAAAGTATTATATATGCTATCTCTCGGAGAGTTTTAAGTCTCTGTATTATTCTAGTGTTACTGTATTTTTGAAACTTCAGTGTAACTTGGCTTTGACTTGAATATTCCAACAAGTGGAAAAGATTAAATAGATATATTACAAATAAATACATTGAAGTATTAAAATAGTTGCTAGATTATGAAAATATTCTAAAGTTCTATAACTGCATCCTGTAAAATCTGCAATTCTGTGGTGTCTATAGTATCTAGTTTCTGTTTTCACACCTTTTTCCAAAAGATTTGCTGAATCATTCTGGGAGAGAATAGAACAGCCTCAGTAAATATATGACCTTAAAAGTAGGTTATTTTAATATTCTAGTGACTACACTTAGATATGACAGGACACTGACAGAGCTATTTGCAGATGACAGAGCTGGAAGAGATAGTTAATACTTTTGAGTGGGGGAAAAATCTAAAGACCTAGATAAGCTTCACTCATACACTGATGCGCAGGATGGAATTTAACAACAGAAATGTAAAGTTTTGCATCAGGCAGAAAAATGTAAGTCTAAGATGGGGGGGGATCTGGCTTGGCGGTACAGGTAGTCCTGATCTTACAGCCACAATTGGGGTCATAATTTCTGTCATAAGTCATTGTGGTGGTAAAGTGAGAAAAGCCTGATTTTACAACAATTTTTATGGTGGTTATTAAGTGAATTACAAGCTTGTTAAGCAAATCCAGCTTCCTTAATGGATTTTGTTTTTTACCAGGGTTTTGTTTCGTTTTTTTGCCAAAAATGAACTGGCAAATCATGATTATGTATGTGACCTCAGGCCACTCACAGGTTGTGACCATGAGCTGATTGCCAAGCACCTGAATTGTGATCATGTGATCCCTGGCTTCATATCCCCTTTCACCAAGCATCTCTTCCTGATGGGACAACACCCATTAATCATGCTTCTTAATGTGGAGTAAGGTGAATTCACTTGTCTAATTAGTCATCAGACTAACTAGGGTTCTCTCTAAAGAAAAGAAAAGGAGGGAGAAATTGATCATAAGTGATCCATGTCCCCGATTGCAGAGAAATGCTAGTGCTACCAATAAATGTCCAAGGAATCCAACTTGTATATCCTGGCTGACAGCATCTGAAGTAGCCAAGAAATGGGCATGGAGAAGATGTACTAGAGCAGACTTTGGAATCAGGCAATTGTGATTGGCCCATCTTTAATAAGGAAGAGTGCAAAATGGTTACTGCCAGCTTTCAGCAACTGGAAGGGGATTTTGAGGTTCCCACAAAAGTGCTCTTATGGGGGAGGGGGAGGATCTATAGGAGGATCAGAAAAGTCAAGTTAGCATCCACAGCCATTTGATCAAGCCTTGCTTTTTAAAAAAGTGTCAATTGTGTAATGCCTATGAAAATGGGTGTGGGCATTAGCTGCACAGTTGAAGCCACCAATTCACCATTTCGGCAGACGTCCCTTTTTTCAGATGCAAATGAATCTTTGCCTGGCTATCCTCCTTCTAGGACAGGGGTGTCAAACTCAGTCTCACTGAAGGCAGCATCAGGGTTGTGTTTGACCTCGGGGGGGACCATGGCCAGCGTGGGTGTGGCCAGCTCAACGTCACTCGTGTCAGGGGCACCTGTGGTGGCCCAAGCTCTCTGCCAGTGTAAATAGACTCCGGAGCTTCGTTTTCGGATGCAATGTCCTCAACCCTCTGCCAGCGAAAACGGAGCTCAGGAAATCACGTATGAGCTCTGTTTTCACTGGCAGAGGCACTGCGGGCCAATCCTTCACTGTTTCCAGGGCAGCCCCACGGGCCACATCTAAGCACCCCTTCAGCCAGTGGGCCTTCAGTTTGACACCCCTGTTCTAGGAGATGCTTTTTGATATACCTCTGATGCATATGTATATATACTTCGTAACTAATTGTGCTGGACTTCCTTTTTTATTCCTATTCAAAGATACCGTTAATTGACCTTTTAATTGGAGATACTAGTTATTGATATGTGGTTATGTATTTTTGTTTTTCATCCAGCTGAAATTGATTCAAATGGACTGAAATACATTATTGCTTATTGCAAACTATTGCTAATTTGGATTTTTTAAAAATCTATATTTAGTGAATGTATTTGTTCCATGGCTATGCAATTAATAAAACTATTACTCAAATATTTTATATATGATTGTGTATATATATATATTTGTCTTCCATAGTAGGCATTAAATTGTTTCTCCAACATAATAATCTCGATGTTGTAATGATGGATGTTAAAAACAGGAAGAGGCTTAAAAGAGAAATAGTTCTTTTGATAGATTTTCTTCCAGTGTAGATGCTAATTGCATTAATGGGATGAAAGGTTTTCTTAGATTGTATTAGTTCATTTAAATAAAATAGGATCAGCCACCCACAGGCTATTTATTCTGCTGAGTGATTCTGCATTTGTGAACTAAAGTATTTGACTTGATGATGTGGTTGTCTAGCTCATAAAATCCAAAGGCTATCATATGTCTCTAAAGAATGGATGTTGTCTTACTGTGTAATCTAAATAGAATGCATTAATTTCTATTATATAGCATATTGATTAATGCACCTTTAGGAATATCCATATTCTGGCCATTCATAGTATTAAAAGAATGTAATTCAATTGTCAACATGTGGGAGATGTTGTACTTGGACTGACTAAAGCAAAATGTTGTAGCCATAGAGAAATAGCAGTCATCCAACGTCTACCATCCAATTTCCCACTACTGTAGTGCTTCTGCAGTATAGGGAGGAATAAGGGCACAGTGGTGCAGCTCATTGGTAATAGTGCAAGTAGGGATGCTTTGGAACAAAAGATTTGGCTGCAAATAATTTTAAAAATATTGTACCCTGTGTGATTATTGTATAATTATAATATTGTTTGGCAACTGACAAAATGTTAAAAAGATGGAAAGCAAAACATAGAATTCAAAGCTATTTTCTCTTAAGCTTTAATTTTGTAAACCTTTATTATGATTATATCCCATATTTATTATGACTAACGTAGGCATGTCCAACCTCTGGGCTATATGCGGCTCTGGACAGCTGGTAATGTGACTCCACAATTAAAAAATTTAAAAATAAAGGAAGTTTTTTATTTATATACAGTAACTATACTATATATTTATATGCAGCCCAAGACGATTCTTATTCCCTCATTGTGGCCCAGGCAAGTAAAAAGATTGGATAATCATGAACTAACCTCTTCATATGATGCTATGTCTCATCATAGACTATCCTGTTGTATATTCTGTTATAATTCTTTGTAGAAATAATCAAATTCTATTTTCAAAATGGAAGCCTGCTACTATCCTGTGGTGGTGCTTATAATTAATTTAAGTTTTCCAGAAGAACAAATAAATTATCTTACAGATGCAACTTATTTTCAAATCATGGCATCAAATATGTATGGAAAAATGAATAACTGACTCAAGAATAGACTGAGAAGCATTTAGTATCATGCATCTTTTTAATACCAGAGAGCGTTCTGCAATGTAACTCTATATGATCTAATTTGCCTGAAGAAAATAAGAATAAAAAAACATTAAGTAAGTTTCTTGCCAGTTTCTCAACAGTGCATTTGACTTCTATACAGCATCTGGATTTACAATTGAAAGAACTCAAAGTAATTTTAAAAATTGTTAAAAGAAACATTAAGACAACAAGTGCTGTATTTAAAGACCATTCACCAAATAAAAAGAAGAGATTGATTACAAAGCTGCTTGCATTCTTCTTCTTACATAAGCTGTGGGAGGCTATTAGAACACATTCAACTCTTACCTATTGTAGAATTCAGTAAAATTGATGATGCACAATGAGGTTGAAACATCAGAGTTGGTTCTTTTTCTCTATTAAAATTTTTGGTTGAAGTAGACATAATAATCGCTATGGGTAAAGTGCTTATCCATCTAAGCCTTTGTAAGGATCTTCCCCTCTCCATACTGATTAATATGTATGTTTGTTTATAACATATGATATTAAGGCTGTTTTGAGAAATCCATGGTGAGAGTTACAGTGATTAAGTGATTATATGAACAACTACTTTGATAGTTAAAATTGCAGGAACAATTTAAAATTATTTACAGTATTCGTAAATTTAACATAAAGGTAAAACATCCTAAACTCAGACTCAACTAATGGTGATTACATGGATATCACAATGAAGGGTGTTTTTTGGGGGAGATTGTACAATGTGGAAGAGGTTTACCATGTTCTTTATCTGTGTTTTTTTTTAAATTTTCCAGTTAAGCCTACAGCTCTGTGATTTCCTTGTGGTTTTCAATCCAAGTAATAACCAGGCCTATCTCTCCTTAGTTTCTTTCAAGGTCAGCCAAGCTTGCTAGGAAGCCAGAGGGGGAAAAAGTGAAAAAAAGACATGGAGTGGCAAATCTTCCCTTAAAAAAACTATTTAAGCTTAAGAGCGCTATAAAAATCAGTGTGTGAAAAGTTTTGTGTTCACCATAAGGTCATGAACATTTGTCTTTCATTGGGTCTTTGAAGGACAATTCCCACCACTGAAAGGGCAGTTTAAGACCATAATAAGAATGATTCTGGATCAAACCAAATACCGTTCAATAAAACTCTCTTCCTTCAACGAGTAACCTTCAGGAAATTCATATACAGGGTGTGAGAAGAATGATATCTTCCACTTGGTTGTAGTACTGAAATATCTAGTCCTCTTGATACATAATATCTGTGTGTGGTGGGAATGGTGTAGTCATTCTCACTAAATATGTTCAGCTTATAACTATCACTGCCTAACAGCTCTTGAATTCATTATGGGAAATGTAAGTGGATGTTTCCCTTTCAGATAAGCCCATATGTTCACTATCTGCAATGCAATATAGACGTTTTTATTCATCATTTTATGTATAAAATTTCTACATTGCTTTTCCTTTATTCAAAATTACAAAGCAAAGGTTTCTTGACCCGCTTGAATGAGTATATATAGATACTGAAATAATTGCAACTATCAGAGATTACCTTGAAAGCTATACAGTTGCTATAAATGAAACTGACCTGAAAAGAAAATATATGGATTATAATTGTGTTGCACTGTACATTTCATATAGAAATATATTGGAAACCACCTGATATTTTTTATGGGATGTAGTATAGTAATGCTGTAAATAAAAAAGAAATGCTTACTTGGGCACAATCATATCTACTTAAGCATTTCTATTTTTTAAAAAAATTAAAAATAGTAGCTCAAATTCTGTGATACTGGGCAACTGACTTTTATTTTAAAAAGTTTTTCTTTGAATGCAGCCAATGTAGTGTCAGAGAATGTGTCATCTGGCAAAGCATATTCTTGCATTTAAGTTATCTGTGGGGCATATTATTAGCAGTTGAGTTACAGAGTAACTTTAATTTTGTTTTCTTCTTTTCACTTCATCAACTTTTCTTCCCATTACATTCTTAATTCCTTGATAGTAGAGGTTTCTTTTAATTACTACATGTTGTTCTTAAGAGCTAACATTTAATGAATGTAAAAATGTTTTCTTATTCTTTCATTGCCATTCAATGGTTTTTTAAAATCTCTGTTTTAAGCCAACTTTAGGGAGCAAGAATCTTGAAGGTATCATACCCCCTCTTAAAGAGTATATCTCAATAAATGTGTTGGTTTAAGGGTCCTACAATTTGCTATTTTGCAAACTACTAGATTATGTGCTATATGTAAACAGATAAACCCACCCTGTTACAATATTGCATCATAATATTATGCTATTACTTCATTCCGAGGGAGATGGTGGCTCAATGGTTAAGGACGCTGAGTTGTCAGTTGGAAAGCTGATAGCCTGGGTTCAAGACCAGAGTGCTGCTCAATGGGTGAGCTCCCATTACTTGCCCCAGCTCCTGCCTACCTTGCTAGTTTAAAAGCAGGCAAATGCGAGTAGATAAATAGATACCATGTTGGTGGGAAGATAATAGTGTTCCATGCGTCTCAGTGTATAATCATGCTGGCCACGTTATCATGGAAATATCTTCGGAGAACACTGGCAAAAATATATTCTAAGCATTTTTTAATATATGTCTTTATAATTGTAGTAATTGTACTGTTCAAATGGGACAATTCTATTTTTTTAAAGCAAAAGATGTTTTAATGTTTAAATGTTTAGGATCTAGAAATTAATGAAGATTTATTTAATTATGTATCATAATAGTTCAGCCTTCCCACTCAGGTGGCTTTTAGATGTGATTTTTCCTGGGAGATTGCTGAATGAGAAATGCTGTAATCCAAAAGTTTTGAAGGGCTGTAGAATAAGAAAGAGTATAGTAATAAGAATGTAGAGCTATGAGCTGGTCAAAGATCCAGATGCTGAAGAAATAAATGAATTAGAAACCAATAGGAGGAATAAAATATTTAGGTTACTTACTTGCAGTCCAACTCAACTTCACAAGGTGGTTGTTGTGGGGAAAATGGGAAGAGAAAGGAGTATTGAGTGTGTTCATCACTTTGAGTTCAAAATAATAAAGGGGAAAATAAAACTGTTATTCATCTTTGTTCCAAATGCAACACGCTTGTTTAACAATATATGGAAAAATAATCCACTCATGACTTTTTTTCTCTCTTATATTTACAGGATAAATTGACCCAGGAGTGTGTGTTCAGAGAGCAATTTGAAGAGAACTGGTATAATACATACTCATCAAACCTATATAAGCATGTGGACACTGGAAGACGATATTATGTTGCATTAAATAGAGATGGAACTCCCAGAGAAGGGACCAGGACTAAACGGCATCAGAAATTCACACATTTTTTACCTAGGCCAGTGGACCCTGAGAAAGTCCCTGAACTATATAAGGATATTTTAAGCCAAAGTTGACAAAGACATTTCCTTCACTTGAGCCCTTAAAAACCAACAACCACTATAAAGGTTTCATGCGGTGGGTTCTTAATTGATTAGCTGTGTCATCACATCAGCTCCACTGTTGCCAAACTATGTCGCATGCATAATATATGATGGAGGCTTGGATGAAACTTGCTGATGGTGTTCTGCACTTAAAAGGTTTGTCTTCTGGAAGAGAGCCTATGCCCATCGCTTGATTTATTGAGTGAGAAAGAAAGAGTGAGAATGTTTGAGAGTGAAAGCAGAAGCTGAAGAACGAAGGAAGGGGGGAAAGGCCTGATGCATGCTGGGAAATAGACACGCTTTTAAAATTTTTTGGTCTGTTGTATACTTCATCCTAGATCAGCATAGCTTCATACTTTGACTCATGAAGAATTTTGGCTGGTGGCCTGCTCAAGTGTACGCTGCATTTTTTATTTCTTTTAAAGCGAAGGCATGGAAGGTATGGTCTGTCTAAAATCCACATAGGAAAAAAGAGACTTATTTTCAGTTTGACTGCTCAGTTAAGTCACCCCTTAATGAATTTCAAGTAAAGACCTCTTAGTAATACAGGATTTTTTTTTTAAAAAAAAAGTTAAATTTATTTATAGAAATCCAAAGGCAACATTTTATTTATTTTATATATTTATTTATTATATAGAGTTTATTTTTAATGACATATGTACAGGCCAGATAGGCAGATTGGAAGCTATAGGCTCTGAGAAACATTTCAACAGCAAAGACCGCTGTGACCGTGTGATTAAATTCATACAAGTCAAACCTAAAGATGCATGGAGGCAAGGAGGAATCTAGGGATCCTAATGTACTAAAGGCAACAATATTTTTGTGCCCATATTATTGTAAAATTATGCACACCACTCATGACTTGAGTGTTTACTCTTCTGACTGCTTGTTTCATAGCTTAAAATCTCCCCCTTTCCTCTCCCTCTCTCACTGAGGATTAAAGATAAAACTGGGTCTTCAAAACTTTAATTCTGTGTCTGTACTATTTCCTCTTTGATAAGCAACCTATCAAACTTAAAATCTACAAACTTCCTATTGTGGAATAAAAAAACGAAAGGAAATAAAAGAGGGTTGGTATATGATATATTCTACTTGTTAAACCTACTGCAGATAATACCAAAGCTACATCATAAATATGTATGTTTTTTTTAACTTAAGCAGAATATCAGAAATATTCTAATGCCTATTAGGATATTTTTGTACCAATTAAGGTTGCCTCACACAAGTAGTAACAAAGGCCAGAGACAAGGCTCTCACTCTTGTAAACTTGTTTAATTGTGCACTTGATTATCTACTCTGAAATTACACAAGTTCCATGGGGGTTATTATCTTTCATGGGAAAAATGCTTTCATTGTGGTCTATCATAATACATATAGGACTCTTGCAGATGACAAGAGTACATTTCTATTGAGAATTACAATGTGGGTGGAAGTACTATACTTAAATTATGTTTCAAATGTTCTTAAAGCATATTGTGCTGGCTGCACTGCATAATGTGTATCAGTGAGGATTGTGTAACATAATGAGTTCAAGCATACCTTTTGTTAGTAGCTATAATTTGGGCTTACCCATAGAGGAGAGGCTTTGTCATAAAGCCCTAAGATCAACAGAGGCCGCAGAAACCTTGAAAATGACTGCAGTTCATGCACTTACATGTACATACCATTTCAATAAAAGTTGGCAGAGGAAATGTAGAGAGTTTAGACTACAATAATACAGTCAGCTCAACATAGCTCTGGCTATAGCCTAGATTCTATGTAAAATGGAGTGCTCTATTGTTCTCTGTAGCAGGATTTGCACATAACACTATGCCATACAATAAGGATTAGTAAATAACATGCATGATGTATAAGATGCAGAGTGGCCCCAATAAATAAAATGTGTCTTATTTGGGGGCAGCAAACCTCAGTCTGAAATTAATGTTGTTGCTGAGTTACAAGACCTGGCTTCTGTTCATTATACTTTGTCATATACCAAAATCCTGCCTTTTTTTGGTTTGTCTTGGTCTTTCTTTCTTTTTTTGCAGTTAGAAAAAAAATAGAACCAGGAATTGGAAAACAAATTATTATTATTATAATTATTATATTTTTCACCTGCAAAACTGACGTTTAATGAAACATGGGTAAAAATTCTGGATTAGAATTAGATGCAGAAGTAGTTCACATAAGAAATGTATGCTTCATATTATAGCCAAGCCTAAATGAATTGTAGGAGGATATTAGCATATGCATTGATTATGCTGCAATGCAAAAATAATTTGCTAGAAAGTAAAGAGTTGCTCATTGTGAACTGAAAATTCATCTCAACCGCAGCTAAAACCAGGACAGTTCTACTGGAAGTTACTAGGTGCCATTGTGCTGCAATGGTTTGAATGCAATATTACAGGCTAACTCTGCCCAGAGTCTGGAGTTCAATCCTGCTGGGGCTCAAGGTTGACACGGCCTTCCATCCTTCCGAGGTTGGTAAAATGAGGACGCAGATTGTTGGAGGCAATATGCTGACATTGTAAACTGCTCAGAAAGTGCTGTAAAGCACTGTGAAGCAGTGTATAAGTCTAAGTGCTATTTCTATTGCTTTTGAAGCAATCCCAGAACCATATATTTATACCCTGATTTTCCACAAAAAGGCCTTCTCAAACAACAAGCTGCTTCAGGTCTGAAGTAGCAGTCAGTTAGGAATAAATCTTGATGTATGTGCTTACGAATATACAGAAAAAAATGGTTAATATATTCAAGATGAATTAAACAATTGGAAAGAAAGATGACAAAAAAATGCAGTGAATTCATACAATCAGTTTTGGGTCAGAACAATTTCTTACTTTCTACTTGTTCTCCTGAAGTATTAAACCATCTCTACCCTTGAAGTCAGTGAGTTAAACATTTTCTTGCCATTTCTAAAATAATCAGTGGTGCAAGACTGTAGTTATGAAGACACGGACATAAATATAATAGAACATGGAAAACAAATACGGGACTATTATTTTAGGAATAAGCTTGTGTCAAATGTATCCATTAGCTAATCTTCAACACCTAGCCTTGGGTAATTTCTAGATGTGATAAGATGCAGCTATTCATGATCAGTTTGTTGGAGAGCTGTCCCATATAATAATCGGCTGTATTGGTGTGAATGTCATAAGCAGCATCCAAAAGGGGGAAGGTCATCAAAAAAGTCAAGATGAGGTCATGACAACACAGTAGAAACTACCCCTTTTGTGTATATTTGTGAATTTGCATGTGTCTCTTGTAATGCCTTGATGCCATCTTGCCTTTTTTTAAAACCACCTCCACCCTTTCCCAAGTCATTACTGAATGTCATAATATGTACATTATTCATTGCTGGTTTAGCACAAAAAATGATCATTTTACTCAGATCAATGAGAGCTCTCCGTGACATTAAAATGAAAAAAAAAACCTATTATCAATCTATTTTCAGTTCATATTATAACCCAATGTAAGACTTCCTGAATTTAGTTCTGAATTGCTAAAAAAAATTAGACTAGGATCAATCCTTTCAAACTGACACCTAGATTGATCCCAGGAAACACCGAACATATAATTACAGAACAATTAAACCTATAAACTATATAAATATATTTCGAGGGGTATCTTGAATACTGAACTGAGAATCAACCCTTTGAAATCCAGCATGACTTATTCTTTAATAATTATGACTAGGATTGAACTGTTAATTTTTGCTCAGAGACAATTATTTAAGTTTATTCTATTTTGTAATAACTTGTTTTATCACCACTTGTCAGTTATCTTTTTTAACCTTTGCTTCACATTGAAATAATGAATCAGTTGCATCTTTATCTATAAAGTAGGCACATGCAATACAGTATTAAGTAACAAGATCAAAGCTCACTGAGAGCGAATGAGCAATCCATCTACAGCTTTTTAAATTGCCTGCCGGAGACTGCAGACATAGGTGGCATGTCAAGCACCTGATAAGCCTTAATGCGGGTCTGTATTCAACTTGATGGTTCACAAGTTGCACAGACCTCTTGTTTTAATGGTCAAACCACTTTCACTGGAAAAATGATAAAGAGTTTTTAAGATGACTTTAAATATAAATTACTTTTCAACTGTATCCTTAAAATTTGGATGATAAATTGATCATCTTACGAGGAAGTGGGATAAAGGACAGCATGTTCAACATCTAGTAGCAGAAAGATGTACACATGTATATCTATATGGATAAAAGTATGTATATGTATATCTATCTATATGTATGATAGATATAGGTATGTGTGTATGTATGTATGTCTACCTGTGTAGTTGCATAAAGATGGATTCAAGGAGCAATAAGCATCCAGATTTGCACTATGTCCACAAAAATATTAAGGACACCCATAAACAAGGTCAGCTTTGCCACAACTGACCAGAATAAATAAGACCATATTTTAGCCTTAATGTGGAATTTGCTGGGGGAGGGGGTGGGGTTGATCACAGACAGATCATTAATATTACTTAATGTGTTTTAATTTATTTTTTTGTATTTTTTAAAGAAAGGACTAAAAATAAGCAAGAAAAAAATGTTATGACTTTGTGGCAGTTGATACAATAAACTATAACCAATATATTCAAATAACCCATAGTGTTGTGTTGGATATTTGAATATTTAAAGATGGAATTATCATAGATATTTTCTTAGACACAGATATTTCGGCTCATAGCAGCAGCTTTTGTTACCATATGGAATACAAGTAAAACTAATGACTAACAATTTCCATTCAACAAAACACTGTTTTTCACCTAACTTATCCATTCATTCCTCTTAAGCAAGACACAATAATTCCAAAATTAGGATCAATTTTATCTTCCTCCCCATAAGACATCAGCAATTAAATGTCAAGGGTTGCACCCTTTACTGATCCTTGGTGTAAAGACATTTGTTTTTATATCAATTGTGTGGCCTTACAGATGATGGTTTATTCCAAACAGGACTTAACGGACAAGGCTACATCTAACACTTTTGCATTTGGAAAAGGCAAAAGAAAGTGCCTTCTATTAGAGAGGGTTCTCCAAGTATGGCAGGAAAAAAATCAAGATGGTAGATGTGATTTTTGGGGGTCTAAAGTTAGTGTTGACTCCTTTTGACTGCCCGTTGAGCTCCAAAAACAAAGATACGAGGTTTTTCTAAGCAGTTTCCTTTATGGTTCTTTGCCTATAGATTACTTCCACCATTAAACACATACTCTGAGAACGGCTAGGGAGGAGTGGCTTTTAAGTCTCTTCCTCTTTTGCTCTCCTTCCCTCCTGGAAATCTGGACTACATTCCATCACAACTGCTTGGAGTAGCGCCAGCAAATTTCTTGGCTAAATTTCAGAAGTGGCTTTCCATAGTCACCTTCCTCCTTCCTTTCTTTGTTTTTCCTTGAGACATTTCGCTTTTCATCCAATAAGCTTCTTCTGTTTTGACCAAATGGTGGGGAATGAAAGGATTTATATTCCTTGCAGTCAGGCTTTTGAAAAAGCACCTTTGAGATAACCATGACCTGGATGACTGACAATCTCCATAGACATCTATCTCCTGGTTCTAGCCAGGGATATATTGTGTATAAAGAGCAAATTTTAATCACACCATCACAGTCAGTATCTTGATGATTTTACTATAACCTATTGACTTTAGGGAGACATATATAATATGAAGAAATCTTTATTGTTGCTATTCAGTTCTATACACAAGTAAACACATAACACTGGCACTTTTTAATAATTCACACAGACAAAATTGCTAAACCCATAAATGTTACCCGATTACATGAAACTGTAACGACAAAAAAAGATTTGCACTTTGTATATATTTATGGTTAGGATTTACAGTTGGCCATAAAATTGTACTCACAGAATTGCCTGTCAATGGGTCATGTGAAGCCCCTTAAATTTTGTGGGGCAATTTTGTGTTCTTCACATATACTTTGGAATCCATGGAGCTACTATATTTAACAATTGATGATGCCTAACTTTGGTTTGTATATGTTATTTATCAGATATTAAAGGACCAATCCATTCTCATGGAAATCATTTTCCATTAACGAATCAGCCTTGTGACAAAAATATTCAGACCATTTCTGCAGAACAGACAACTGACTGAAATTCTTCAACATGCCATTTAAGTAAAGAATCTATATGTTATTTTTAGAACAGATGAATTCACTTCTTACTCAATCCTCCCTTTTTTGGTATTTTTGTTTTAAGGATGCATATTCCTGTTCTCATTTCAACTTTGTATAGATTGAGAGCTGCTTTTGTATTCAGCAGAGTCTTTATCTAAGGGTAAAACTGTCCTGCATTTAAAACACTCCTTTTGATAAGATACGCAGATTTCACATTCACATTTACTCTACCTTCATTATAATTATGGGTAATAGCATTTAACCCAGTGTTCTAGTGATTCACCTTTTCAATTGTTTAGGACCAAAATCTCCTTGACTTATCTCCCTGCCACCACTTTGGAGATAAATTCTTGCATATGAAACACTGATTAGTCTCAGCTTACAAATTAGACAGGATTGACTTTAATTCACTCATGAAAACTAACAAAAGTTTTTTGAACAATATTCTGTAATAACATTTTATTCAGAGCTGCCTTAGTTTTGGATTTCACAGAAACCTATTTTTAATAATCATCGAATTTAGTAAATTTCCCCTCCCCCTTCTGTCTCACCCAATTTACACTTATAAAATTATTAAGGGATAGTAGCATAATTAAAATATTAAACATTGTTAGAATTCCATAAAAATCATCCAATTGCAATTTAAGGCAATTCAGATCTTAAGTACTACAGCATTGGAGCATTATTATATCATAGAGTACATCTCTTAAACATGAGAAAAAGTCAACTGTATTGCTTTTTCTAGGTAAGTGAAAATGTAGATGTCATTATTGATTTTTGTCAACATAGTACTTAAACCGGTAAATTCTGTTTAAGTCTGATAGCATGGTAGAGATAGAAACTTAAGTCCTGCTGTTTCTAGCAGGTTAGGAGGTAGATCTCAGTAAGCCACTAATCATCTAAAAAATTACCCGGATCTGGCCCTGTTGAAATTTTTAGTCTCCTTTTCAGAGGCTGTTAAACTAGATTATATCTCTTTAAGTTAGCTACCAGAAGTAAAGAAGACAAGTACCGGTAGTTTTCCAACAAGATTTTTCCTGATCTACTTAGTACTTTTTTCAAGGAATTAATTTGTAGAGCCCCTAGAGTATCGTGACAGGAGGCTTTCATTCCATCCTTAGCTGAATGGATGAATGGATGAAATATAGATAGCTGGATTTCACAGAATTTGCTGAACATACACAGAGGAAAGGAGTAGTTACAGCTAAGGCCATACATCTATATTCTGTAATATAATAATAATAAAAAAAGTGCAATATTATATGTAATATAATGTATTATACTCATGTATGAATAGCCAGTAATTGCATAGCTATGTTCATACAGTTGGATATCTAAGAAGAAGCATAATCTTTTTCATGTATAAAGGCTGTATATGTATAGGGAACAGAGTAGAGTCTTTATGTGAGACGTGGTGGTGCACTGGTTAGAATGCAGCATTGCAGGCTAACTTTGCCCATAGCCAGGAGTTGGATCCTGATCAGCACAAGGTTGACTCAGCCTTCCATCCTTCTGAGGTCGATAAAACGAGGACTCAGATTATTGGGGGCAATATGCTGACATTTGTAAATTATTCAAAAAGTATGTAAAGCACTATGGGTCAGTATATAAGTCTAAGTGGTATTACTACTGTTATGTGCCACTGGTGTAATCTCACTTTTTTCACATTCAAAAACACTGAACAATGTGCCTATAATTTGACCGAACAATGGCTGAGAATTTTCAGAACTGCAGATTTAATGTAATATACCTATGTTGATGAAATCAGTCCTATAATTTATCCAACATAAACAGAAAACATCTTTTTATGGATGGAGAAGAAAGCTTGCCATGTCTCAATATTTTGTCAAGAATATCAGTTCTTAAAGCTAAACCTAGAAGCATAAATAGTATACAATTTCAATTATTGTTTCATGCAAGAAATTAATCAAACTACAGGCAGGATTGACCAGTGTTAAGGTACCCATGGCAGGGCAGAAGTTATAGGCTGACAATTCAGGGTCAAAACTAACAAGGCAATTATAGTAAAATTAATAGGAAAAAGTACTACTTATCAATTGCAGGTTCAGTAGTTTGGCAGGAAATCATCAACAAAGTTACAGCAAAGATCAAATAAATAATAGTGAAAGACACTTCAAAATGCAGAATGCTGAAATCAGCCTGCCACAAACAGTAGAAATTGTTCCAACATTTAAGAGCTCTAAACAAAGAGTTTTACACTGGAAGCTCCTAGTCTCTACCCAAAGATACTGATCAACAGTGATTACAGAAAATAGGCTACTCAAATTACTCCAGGAAGACCATTATTCGAGTCAACCTGGCACTTTGCTTTTTTTCCCTTTAATTCTTGGCATGTTTAATTCTTGGCACATTAAATGTCCCCGCCCTCATGGACATGAAGGCTATATGTCAGCATTAGTCCCTCTGACCACATGAAATTGGTCTTCTTGCTATATTTCAGCTAACCCTTAGCTTCTTTCTTTTCCTTAGAAAGGATGATGTGGGGGATAGAGATGACAGTATAGAATTAATGGAGATCTGATTCCCTATATTATAAATATGTAAATTTATGCATTAAAAAGCTGATTCACAAGTCGTTTTGGCAGATCTTGAGTTTTATCTAATGTGCTAATGGCTTTTTTACGCACATCCTTTAAAAAAAATCAGTGCTGCAATGAGTCAGCAAAAGTGCAAGAAAATCTTGCAGTAACATCTGTCAGTTTGCAGTGGAGAGGATTTCACATATTTATGCCAACAACTCTGCCTTGTCTGCTGACTCCAAAACAAATTCAGTGAAGCATAATGATTACTGTTGTACACAGAGTCGAAAATCAGAAAAAGAGCCATTTTCGGATCTACGTCAAAACATTCTCTCTCTTTTATGATAGACTGAGTTACTCTAAGTAAATTGTTAAGCTGGAAGCTTTATTATGTCATAATATATTCGGTTTATCTCTGATGTTGTTGGATTTGACCTAATAGTAGGAATCACTGTTATCTTTGAAGAGCAAAATAATTGTTAGTTGCTAATACAAAAGAGGAATTGGTGGATGTGCACATGTTTTCTTGCAACAGAGACATCCTGTGTCCAGATAAGTGGACAGTTGCCACTGCATTTTTTTATGCTGATGGAAGGCCTTTGGGAGGGACAGGGAAGATTGGTTCAGAAGGATGGTGCGCTGTCACATCTGTGTGCTGGGAGAAAAGGAGTATGACTTCTGCTTGTTACAACCACAATACACAAAAACAGACCTGACAATACAAAAGCAATCCTGTCCTAGACTTGTCTGCTGCACCATCAATCCATTACCTAAGAAAGGCAAACTAAGACATGTCACACTCACCTCAAGATCAAGAACACAAAATAGAAGGTTTACAGTGACAGGTTGGAGATGACCGTAAGCACAGATCCAACTGCCCAAAAAAAGCAAAATTGAAAATCTTGAAAAAAAGAAGCCTTGTTCACAATTGTCTGCATTACAATTAATGATTTGCACAGAAAAAAGCAAACCAAGATATTTGAGTTAATGTGAAGATCTTCAGTTAAAAGAAAATCTAGCCGGGGCTAAACTTAAACTGATGTAGTTATACCTTTTTTTACTTTAAAAAAAGACAGGTTTTAATAAACTCCATACTATGATAAGCAAAATTCTATGGAGGAATAGCTAGTGCGAAAAGGAGTTCAAGGTAGATGAAAAGTCCTTTAAAAACTTGAGAGATTAAAAGCACAATGACAAACAATTGCAGTGAGAGAAAAATGATGGATGGAAGAAGCATCAGCCATTGTGACTCCACAAAAAGCTTAATCAAGGACTGAAAAAAGGACACATGTAGGAGATGAAAAGGTAGGTGAAGTGAATGCATAGGTTGCTCTAAAGCAAGAAAAAGCAACTCTCCAAGTGAGCTGAAGTTGGCAAACATGACATGAAAAGGTCTTGTTTAGAATGTGCTTAGAATGCCCACCACCAAAGGGAAGCCAACATATTTTTGTGCCAACTTTAGTGCTGCTGTACAAAACGTTTGAACTGAATGTTGTGTAATTTCTTCTTTTTATTTTAAGGAATTAAAATAACAACTGATGCCAGATAGAATCTGAAAGTGAATAGGAGCTCCTATTTGTGAACTTATAGTAACCACCGAACCTTAGAGTAACTAAATACACAATTGTTCTATATCATTAGACTGCACCCAAGATTGATCTTAACAGTGTCTATTGTAAAGAAATGGTTTTAAAAAACATAAGGGCTATGTGATGATATTTTAATAAACTCCAATGAACTTACCAAGAGACCAGAACTCTGAGACTGAGGTACTATCACCAAAAAGATCACAACATCCATTATGTTCATTCTCTTCAAGCATGATGGCTGTGATAATTACAAGCAAAGTGACCTCTAATGTGAAGTCTGCATGTTATAGAAACTAGTTTCTATAGGCAGATAAATCAGCTATTTATTTAGACAGAATAATCATTAACACTGAGTAGAACATTTATTTATTGTAAGCATTTATATATGTTGTTATTCTAAATACTGTAAGGCAAGCTATTGTGGTTAACTGAAAATCTCAAGCCACTTTTTTATTTTTACAAAGTAAGGGACAAATATTACTCTCCAGATAGAGATAAAACATAATTGTTGCAATCACTGCAACTTACAATTCAATTGCAGTGCTGCTGATAGTGAAGAGCTCTCCTCTATAGAAAAAAAGGTCATCTAGATATACCTAGCTATAACCAGATTTAAATGGCAGTACTCTGTCCTTCAAAAGTAAGTTATTTAGATGTTGTGAAGTTATGTTTGGCTCCTGGTGACTGCATAGCTAAGTGCTTAGTATTTTCACATGTGTTTAGTCATAGGTTGTAGTTCTTTCAGGACATCCCATTTTTTTGGATATTGTATATCTTCTTCATTGTCTATCTATCTCTATTTCTCTATATCACTATATAAATCGCTCCCAGTTAGATGCCGGCGTGGTTGCTGGTCTGGTGGAAGCCCCTGAGGCAGGTTCTTACCCTATTATCTGGGAACTGTTTGACCCTGTTGCTCCTGAGGAAGTGGACAGGATCCTAGGGAGTATGTGCACAAGCACCTGTATTTTAGACCCATGTCACCTTCCCCAGAGGTGACATACGGGTGGACTCTGGAGATGATTAATGCTTCCCTACAGAAGGGGTTGGTGCCCCACCACTTTAAGGAGGCTGTGTTCTACCCTCTTCTTAAGAAGCCATCGCTGGACTCCACCCGGTTGGATAATTTCTGACCTGTCTCCAAACTTCCCTTTTTGGGGAAGGTTGTTGTTCGCACGGCAGCTCCAGAGGTTTCTGGATGAAACAGACTATCTGACCCCTACCACTCAGGATTCAGGCCTGGATTTGGGACAAAAACAGTATTGGTCGCACTTTTGGATGATCTCTGGCAGGAGTGGGTTGGGGGTAGTGCATCCATCCCTGCTCTACTTGACCTTTTGGCGGCTTTCAATATCATCAACCATGGGATTCTCCTGAAGCGGCTTCAGGGGAATGGGAGTGGGAGTCCTTGTACTGTCCTGGTTCACTTTCTTCCTCTGCCTTCCTTTCAGTCAGTGTTGATAGGAGGGGAGAGATGCAGCTCTCACCCACTGCTTTACGGTATTCCACAGGGCTTGGTACTCTCTCCGCTCCTATTCAACATTTATATGAAGTCGCTGGATGAGATCATCCATCACCATGGACTGAGGTATCACCAATATGCTGATGATACTCAGCTGTATATCTTGGCCTGTGGTGAGTTAAGTGTTTCTGTGTCCTCCCTCTCACAGTGCCTGGAGGCTGTTAGGGGCTGGATGGGGAGCAATGGGTTGAAACTAAACCCTTGC
>JANHFL010007543.1:9635-29138 GCA_032468155.1 Oxyrhabdium leporinum
AATGGCTTTAAAATGGTTTATGAAAGAATTTTAAGTGCTAATTTCAAATGCAAAACAAGACTTTGAAGGTGAATTATTGAAACACATGCTATATTTTTAAAGGAAATGTTTCATCTGAGGGTTTGTGAAGTCCTCAAGAGAGGGATGAGAGGTATTTAAACTAAATAGAAAGGGGGATTTTACACTTAGCTGGGCTTTTTTGTTAATTTTTGCTGGACTTTTGCTGATTAGCAAGAGCTAAAAATGAATTTATAGAAAATGGGGTGAGATGGAATGCAGATATATCTGGTTGACATTGATAAATAGTTAATGTTGAATATGCATGTGTGTGTGTTTGTGTGTGTATTAGGCTTTTGTATTACTTTTATCTAATGTTAGGTTTTTGTATTATTTTATCTAATAAAATAAAATTGAAAAAACTCATACATTACTTGTCTGCTTTTTAGTTCTGTACAGATAGTCTTCAACATATGACCACTATGGACCCTGCTCTTTACGATCATATATTGTGATGATAATAAAATGTGACCAATCTGATTTTACACCCTTTTGCAGTGGTCATTAAATGAACCACCCAGAAGTAAGTGCTGGTTTTCAGCAAAATTATTGTAAAGTGCAATCATTTGACCATGGGATGCTGCAAATGTCCGTAAATGAAGCTGTGTTGCTGAGCATCTGAAGTTTGATCTTATGTCTGTAGAGGGTGCTCAAACATCAGAAATTTGAATCTGAATCATAAGTCCCCTTTTTTGGGGTCAATTGTAATTTCAAACATGATCAGTCATAAGTTGAGGACTACCTACCTTTGTTACTTGCATTTATAAAACTTAATTCTCTTCTGTTTCAGTCCTCTTGATGTGATCGTTAATATTGCACTTCAACTCAACTATTTGCATTATTTGCTCAACTATTTCTTCTAACTGTGGATAAACCAGTTCACTTTTTTGTACTAACTACTATATACATTAGTGCAATTTTTAATAGAATTTCTTCGGGTAAAAGTTATATAGGTAATCCTCAGATTATGATCACTTGTTCAGCAACTGGTTGAGAAAGTGCTGAATGAGAGGGGTTTATGACGGTCCTTATGCAGCTGTCACATTACCCATCACAACATCTCGATGGTCACAAGATTGAGATTCAGGTGACTGGCAACTGAGTCTTGATTATAATGATTGCAATATCTCATGCTAGATTGTTTATCTGGAACTCCCAACTCTTCCCATGTTTTGGTCACATGTCATGCTCACTTAATGATCTAAATGGTATTCAGATTATGATGGCAACCAGGATTCCCTTTGGGAATTAGGTATGTTTAGCCTAACAATGATTAGGATTAGGAGTGACATGATAGCCAGTATTTGAAAAGCCATCGCAGCTAAGATGGGATCAAATTATTTATTCTCCAAAGCACCTGAGAGCAGGACAATGCTGGGAACAACATATTCATTTCCTAGCTGTGTGTTTTCTGGTTGTTGTGATTCTTGCCTTGCTTTGGATTGATATCGTGCCTTGACTTGGATTGTCCTTGTGAACTGTGGACTTTTTTCCTTTCTTGTATTGTGGATTTAATTTTGCCTTCTGGGTTTATTTTGATTGAGTGCCTTATGAACTCATTGGCCATTGCTCTGTGGATTAGCCTTGGTTTGCTTGTGGCTGGACTTAATTGGGACAGTTCTGGAATTCTGGCAGGGAAATATTAATAAAACCACTAAACCACAGTTGTATGTGTGTGTGTGTTTGTGTGAGTGAGCAGGACAGCACAGTCATGCCCTCCTCACTCTCAGCCATCCACCTCAGCCAATTCACAGCTGCCTTTCCCTCTCTGCTGGCCTCCCTTGGCTATTGTCCACTGCCAGTGGCTCCTCGGCCCACCACAACCAGCCCTTCATCCTGGCCCATTCCCCCAGGCACCATTTGACCTGGGCTTTTTGCTCCTTAGGAGAATTAGCACCAGAAATTGGGTGCTGGGAGGGGGGCAGTGGGCAATCGGCAGTGGGTGGGGCAATTGCGGGAGTTGGGTGGGGCTGGCAGACCTCCAGCCAACCCTGACAAGACTCTTCTGTATCTTAAGCCTATCTTCTGGAGTGTTGGCTATTCATGCCAGCTTGGTGTTGTCTGCAAATTTGATGACATCTATCCCCTCATTTAAATCATTGATGAAGATATTGAAGAGTACTGGGCCTAAGACAGGCTTAGATTATCCCACTGCATACTTCCCTCAATGTAGATGCTGTTCCATTGCACATTGTTTACATTGAATGTGGTTGGTCAGCCAGTTACATATCCATCTGGTGGTGATGCTGTCTGACCCACATTCTTCTAGCTTACCAAGAAGTAGAAGTGGTCTACTTTATCAAATGCCTTGCTGAAGTCCAAGTAAATTATATCCATAGCATTTCTCTGGCTCACAAATTTTGTAACTAGGAACATGCCTGCAGGGCCAACTTTTAAAACCATTTAAAACATGGTGAGATGTAAATTACAGAAGCCCACACTGACTCAGTCATCAACTGGATCAGAAAGAACTGCATTAGGTGTTGGAATACCTGGATATTTGATAAAAATTGGGCCACAGAACTGTTGGCTGAGCAACAGTGGTGGGATTCAACTGGTTCGCACCACTCCAGCCAAACCGGTTATTAAATTGCTGGCTGGCCCCACCCCTCCCCTCCCCCTCTCCTTCCAGGAGTCCCCACATGCCCTGTTTTGACTCCCAGGTAAGTGCAGGGAGGCATAGGCCCAAAAAGGGGTGTGTGGCATGGCTCCCTCGCAGCCCATTTTTGCTCCCAGGAGGCTGCAGGGAGGCCTACTAGGCCCAAAATGGGGCACGGGGGGACAGTGCCCTCCCGCAGCCCATTTTTGCTCCCAGAGGAGGCCAAGTACTGCCTGTCATACCCCCTGGCCACACCTACCCAGCTGGTCATTAGGGCAGGGAACTGGTTTTTAAATTATTTGATTCCCACCATTGCTGAGCAACCATGGCCAGCAGCTGCAAAACTGTTGAAAAAATGTGTTTACCTATTGCAAATATACAGTGATTGAAACCAAAGAAATAATGATTTGTTATTATGGATCATGTCCAACAAAAAGAGAATATTTGAAATGAATGCACCAGTTCTGGAAAGAACAACATCAAGAATCAGAAATAAAGTATTCACAGAAGCAGAATTGGAAGAATTGCAAAGATCTACCCATGGCAAAGAACTCAAAGCCTTGCAAAAAATAATTCAGATTATACAGCCAAACCAAAGAGAATTGGCAGTGGAGGAAGCCAGCAGAGACATAGAAATGTTTCATTTGGAAACTAGGCACCCTTTCCTTTGTCTCAGAAAGCCCTCTAACTAAAGTAGTAGAAGAATTGAAGCAAAGAATAATTGAGTATCTTGTATGGCATGCGCACATGTGCGCACACACATACACAATAAGTTGCCTGTATTGAAGCTTTTTCCAAAGAAACAGGTAGAAGAAATATTAAACTAGATTACTAGACTAAACTAGTAAACTAGAACAGATGCAAGAAAAGAAATTGAAGAACAAGAAGACCAAAGGAAACCAATTACAAGCACTTAGAAACAAGGTAGATCAAGAAAGCACTAGAAATAAAAAAAGCAGCAAATAACAAATATAGCCAAAAAGATTAGCTTATATGAAGCTCAAATTGCAAATTATAGGCATAATCTCTAATTTCCATCTAATTAAAAATATTTCTACCAGTCCATCAATGGAGAGACTGGAGTGAATAAGTCAGCATCTGGCAAGGAAGAAAAGTACAGTTTTGGGCAAAGATATGGGATAACCCAAATAAATATAATAAGAACCCAGCTTGGTTAAAGGATATGGAAAAGAATAAAAAAGAAAATGAAATGAAAAAACTTATAATAATAGGACAAATAGTGGAGAAAAAGACAAGGAAGATCAAGAATTGGTCAGCACCTGTACAAAAAAATCTAACAAAAGGGGAGCACCAGGCAACTACAGAGTTAATACTTGCTTACCAACAACTTTTAAATTGCTAACTGATGTGTTAGCTGATGCAGTCCATCAGTATCTAATTGAAAACAAGCTCTTTCCACCTGAGCAGACAGAAAACCACCCAAATAGCAGATGAACAAAAGCCCAACTTCTAATTGACACAACAGTTCTGGAAAATTTCAAGAGAAGGAAGACCAACTTGAATGTAGCATGGATTGATTACAAGAAGGTATTTGATTCCCTGCCAAATGATTGGATAATCAAGTGCCTAGAAATAACTTCAATGTGCTTGATGTTGCCAATAGAGTCAGTAGAAACATCAAAAGTTTTGTGCAAATATCAATGACATAATGAAAGACATGGTTGCTAGTCAATGGCAATAGATTTGGACAGGTTAATATCAAGAGAGAAATCTTTCAGGGACGTTCACTTTCATCAATACTGTTTGCCATTACACTGATTCCTCTGTCAACAATACTGAATAATTTGGGCCATGGCTATAAACATCAAAAACCCCTGCCAAATTATCCACCCCCTTTACATGGACAATTTGAAGCTATGTGGAAAAATACCATCTGAAATAGAATCGCTGCTGAATGCTGTATATATAACTAAGATATTGCAATGGAGTTTGAGCTGGACAAATGTGTCATGCTTACCATCAAATAGGGAAAAATAGTGAAAACTGAAGGAATCAAGATATTATATGGAAATAATATGGATGAAGATCATCATCACAAATACCTGAGCATCCTTCAAGCTGGCAACATCAAGCACACTGAAGTCAGGAAAAAGATTAGTTAAGAATAAGATCTGGCAATTATTAAGAACATGAAAATTGAAGAAAGAGACAGAGGAGTTCATTCTGACTGCACAAGACCAAGCATGCTAATGAGGTGAGTACAGCACTGACTGCCCTTGTAGCCAATGCCTTTGTTTGGCTGTTCATGAGGGGATTATGCACTTCTTGGTCCCATGAGATTATGCAGTGGCTCAAGGCTATGATTATTCCAAATACAGGTAGATCTCAACTTACAACCATAATGGAACCTATTTATTATGGTCACAAATCATGATGACTGTTAAGTAATGCACCTACGTGATCATTTCACATGACCTTCACTCTTGCTCTTATCAAAGCAGTTAAGCAACTGAATAGTCATTAAATGGAGCATGGGATGCCTCAGAGTAGGGGATGGCAAAAGAGGGCTAGTGCATGCCCACACCCAACTGGCCTGGACCTTTCAGAGCCTCCCCCATCACCTGAGGTACCTTGTGTTCCTCTTCCCATCTCCCAGGGTCCTTATAGGCCTTTGGCTTACTTTCCCACCCACTGGGTCCTCACAGGACTTGGGCCTACTTCCCACCCCATTGGGTCCCATAACTTCCTCCCCATCACCCAAAACTCACTTACCTTCTATTGAACTCTAATGCTCCAGAGCTTGTATTAGGGAAGGAGAGTAGGCTCTTACACCCCAGCATCCCTGCAGGCTACATAGTGACATCCCAGAATTGGATACCATTTTCAGAGCAGTCACAATTCATCTGTTTTCTGCAGAAATGACTACTTATTTAAATTCTAATTTAAAAACTAAAAAATACTTTTTGGAGTAAATAATCTTACCTTAACCTGCAACCAATTTTATGCATAGTTTATGTTTAAAAATACTATATATTTTTTATTATGTATCTTTTTAATGATAATCCCAGAAATTATTTCATTTTATTAATTTATTATTACTATATGGTCCACAGTATTACAAATTCTTTTTTGAAAAGTTTCAAGATTTTAATGTTAGCCTGGCTTTGATTTACTAGTTTCAAGTTCTTAATTGAATAGGTATTTTAACATGTTATTTAGATATGTATTACATTATTTTGCATTTTTGGGTTCTGTGAAATAAAGGTAAAAGTAAAGGTTTCCCCTGTCCAGTCGTGTCTGACTCTAGGGGCAGTGCTCATCTCCCTTTCCCTTTCCCAAGAGAGCCTGCATTGTCTAAAGATGCTTCCAGGGTCATGTGGCCAGCATTATTATATGCCAAAGCACATTGAATGTTATTATCTTCCTACAAAAGTAGTGTCCATTTATTTACTTGCACTTACATGCTTTGAAACTGCTAGGTTGGCAGGAGCTTGGGCAAGTAACGGGAGCTCATCCTGTTGTGCAGTGCTCTGGTCTCGAATCCAAGCTGTTAGCTTTCCAACTGACAAGCTCAGCATCTTTAATCACGAGCTATCATGCCCCCCTTTGGGAATAGGCATTCGTAAAATCATAATAGCTGTATACTAATTATTCCCATTTAAAAGTAATAATTTCTTAATAAATTTCTTATCTTATTTATCTGTACAATCCATTGGCCAGAGAACTTAGCTTTATAAATTCATTTTCTCAGATTCCATTTGAAACTGATAATTTGAAAAATAGTTTATTAAATATGGCTAGATATTAAAGTATTACAGGTTTTAGTTAGACAATACAGTGCTTTAATTCTTAATCATTGGAAGCTGAAGTTTTTAAATAGCATGCAAAGTGTCAATGAATAAGCTACAATATTGTTTATTGAAAAAGGTGCTCTTTACTGAATTAAGAACTGGGTTTTGTAAATCCGATGACATTTATATGCAAAGTATCTAAGATAGTCTTCAGTCAAATATATTACACCTAAAAAGGAATAGAAGGAATACAGAATCCATAGTGCATTTTATGTAAGCCTCTTCATCATAAGTTATGTCCATCTTTTTCAGATTTAATTTTTTTCAGAAAAAGTGAAGGAGCAAATTGCAACTTAATTTTTTAAATGCACTGTAATTAGTTACTAACATAGTTTTTATTTTAATCTGCTTTCAGAACATAAGAAAGTTCATACTAAATAAATTGTAATATATTTGTTTCATTTAAGGCACTGCCTCAAGGAGCAACCTATCTGATGAATACAAATTTATATGACGCAACACCCATGCAATGTTTACTTGACTTGGTTGACAAATACTGGAATGGTTCCAAATCACTCCATTACAATGATATTTTTTTAGGTAAGAATGAATGTTGGAATTCAATTATCTTTTCCTGATAATTTGACTACTTTTCTCTGATGATGTGGTTACTTCTGCTTTTAACAACTATGTTAATTGTGATTATCACCCTTCAAGGCAAGGGTGCCCAGCAAGTAACAGCAAGTTGAATATCACTTATCAGTTTACAGTCATTCTTTATAATAGTAGGCAATTTCTATTCATAATGTTGAGACATCCAACCTGGATGCCTATGCAGAAATGTAGCTATTTTTTATCAAATATTCCAAATGTCTTACAGGACTGCTGTTCAGTAGATAGCCAATTATGATTCTATGTTTGTGAAGGTGAGCTGAGAATCAGAACTAAGGCTAGAATACAGCCTCTCTACTTCATAACAGTCTCTCTAATTGTTTTGAGTCCATGGGTGGATTGGCAGTAGAGTTCCCTGGGTTTATGGGATTACATGGGTCTTTAATCTTCCATTCCAGCCTGTTTATGAGTTGATAGCCAGCATGGTAACCACGAACCTGACTAGTTACCTCTGGCACAACTCACAGTGGGAGACACAATTTGGACTTGATGGCGTTTTGGGGGGGGGGGGGGATCAATGACATATAAGTTTGATTGGGGCATATTACCATAAGCCGGTTAGCAAAAAATTTGGTTTTTTATTAGTATGGTTTGTAACAAAAAAACCAGATATGAATTTGTTATTTTTATTCACCTAATGACTCCAAGGACCTGGGATAGGCAGAAGTTGTGATTTAATAATATTAAATGTATTGTTGCTTAATGTAAGCTATTTCAAGTACAGCTTCTCTTTGTTATCTGCTTTTCTTGCCAGGTTTTTATGTACTAGCCTTATAATATTTTGCTTTACCATAGCTCTTTTGAATTGTTTATTTGGTCTTGCTTAGTCAGTTTGGTCTCTCCAGTATTCCGGATGTCATTAAGGTATACCAGAATTAACTATTCTTTTCCTTTACATGTTCTTCCAATGCCTCCTTTTTCTTCTTCAATTGTCTGCTATACTGCAAACATTCCAGGCCTGCATATGCTGTTTGGTAAATAAGGGTCTGCCAACATTGCTGCATGGATGAAAGACAACAAGAACAATTGCAGGAATTGGGTACCTTTAGACTACTGAAAAGAAGCAGGGCTGACATGATAGCAGTGTTCCAGTATTTGAGGGGCTGCTACAAAGAAGAAGCTGTCACCAGAAGGGAGGACAAGAAGCAATGGATGTAAACTAATCAAGGAGAGAACTAAGGAGAACTAAGGAGACTGAGAATTATTAATTAGTTGAATGGCTTGCCTTCAGAACTTGTGCGTGCTCTATCACTGCAGGTTTTTAAGAAGAGATTGGATAGCAATTTGTCCAGAATGGTATAGATTCTCCTATTCCAACCCCCTACATAATTGTATGACCATGACTGAGCCCAGAATTTCTGTTGCTAAGCAAGACAATTGTTAAATGTATTTTGCCCCATTTTACAACCTTTCTTGCCACAATTATTAAATGAATCTCTTCAGTTGTTAAGTTAGTAACATGGTTGTTAAATGAATCCAGCTTCCCCATTGACTTTGTTTGTCAGAAAGTCACAAAAAGTGATCGCTTGATCCCGGGGCACTTCAACTGTCATAAATATGAGACAGTTGCCAAGCATTTGAATTTTGATCATGTGACAACGGGGATACGGTAACAGGCATAAGTATGAAAAATTGTCATGAGTCATTTTTTCCAGTGCTGTTGTAACTTTGAACACTAAATGAACTTTCATAAGTCAAAGTCTACCTAAAGGCCTCCAAGGTTCCTTCCAACTCTCTTATTCTGTTATTCTATGGACAGTAAGAGCAATAGGCCAGAACCTATGTTGACATACCTGCAATCTGTCTAACATATTCAGCCACGATTATTGGTGCCCCGGAACCTTTTACAACTTTGGTACAAGTTGTACCAGAGCCTATGCAGGACAAAAAAGTAACCAGAGCAGGTCTGGCAGAGGGTGAAGATTAGCCTTTGATGGTGGAAGTACACCAAAACTTTAGGGACAGGAACCAGAGAAATCACTCTGACAGTTTCTCACAGAGCCTGGCAGCAGGAACTTTTGCTTCAGCACTTACAAAGAGGTTGGGACTTTGTCACTTCTCCATATCCAACATATTTTAATATCAGAGTGGTAGCCCACAACAGTCATGAGCAAGTATCATTACCTTTTTGCACTCAGTAGGTTTTCTTGAAGATAGTCAACAACTGATCAACTCAGAATTTGCTGGTGTCCTTTTTTTTCAATTTTTTAATTTTATTCAAAGAGAAGTTAAAATACAAAAAGACAAAACTCTAAAAAAATAAAAAAACCACAAACCACAAAAACACAAAATAATCAAGACATTTAAAAATACATTGAAAAATAAACCAACATATACAGTACATATATACAGATGTTTTCCCCCTAATTGAATACTGATTTATACATTACTACAATATTGGTTCCCATCCCTTGCAAAATAGTCCTTCTCCAAAATTTGTGAATTAGTAAATCTATCTGCAAAGTATTGACTTGTCATCTATATACTATATTAAGGACAAAATAGTTAATAGCAAGAACAATAATAATTAAAAACAAGGTTAAAATGTCAAAACCTTCTGTTAACCAACTGTTATTATAATTGATTCATAGAAAATTTGTTACTGTATCTTATCTACCCCAAACCATCCCAAAAGTTAAGAGTAATTCGTCCTGGATCAAATGTCCATGTTTGTTTCTTAATGGCACTCTTATCAATTATTGTCTAATTAAACATATGGTAATACGTTCGATTTCCACAGCAAGTCTGTCTTCCAAACAAAGTCCAAATAGAAGTAGTTTCCAATTAAGGGTAATAAATTCATTCTCCAATCTCCTTCAGTCCTCCTAGGCAAGAACAGTTTGTCACTTCTCCCTTCAGTCCCTTTGGTCTGCAACTTTCATATCAGTGCCCTTTTATGAATCTAACTTATTCAAAGCTACATGCCTCTGCGTATTTTCCACAACCATTATCATCTCATCAAACTTTTTAAAAAAAACTCTCAACTAAAAATTGCATGTTACCAGAAAGTTTTTTCTCATATTTCAACTACCACTGCTTGTCTGTAATGTGATACCTTGTTGCTGTGTAACTTGATCAGAGAACAAAGAAAAAGAACACTGAAGCAGAAAGATTTCTAGATATTTCAACCCAAGATTGAAAGAAAAATTCAAAAGAAATGAACCTAAACATTTTGCAAATATTAAAAAATGCAAAAGTCCTGTGGTGAAAATTCAATGTAAATCAAGTGAAAGCATTTCATCGTCCCAAAACATGCCATGTTTCCTTATGAGGAAAGCAGAAGTAATTCAAAGCAGCAACATAAATCAAAGGGAAACAAAAAAAGAACAGCTAGAACTTTTAAGGACAAAAAGCAAAATAAAACAATACACTCAAAAAGTGAAAGTTAATACTGAGACTTCCTTAGAAATCAAACTGCTGAAAGGGGGAATGGATTTGCCTAGGGACTTTCCAACCCTTCCCATGGGGAGCTGGACTCTTCAAGATTCCCCTTCCCAGGTGGGCCCACGCCTGTCTTGAGTCATTCCTAAATGCTCCCATTGAAATCCAGGGAGGAGCGCTGCCAGAGAACATCAGCAGATTGTCGGCAAGGGAGAAGAAAGACTGTTACCATGCATGTTACATGTTGGGGAAGTGCTGGTCTTGTATCCTGATCATAGACATAGTATCCTGCTGGAGGGCTCAGTTCATTCGGCTCCTAATCCAGATGATCTGGGATGGGCTTTTTACCAGACTGTCTCTGACTTGATGGCTGCGTTCCTCACAGCGCTCTTTAAATTGCTGCTGTCCTCTATCAACAAGGTCCATAATTCAGCACCCCTTTTGTTTCTCAAGCCCAGGTCTATGGAACTGGTGGCTCATTACCTCAGTCTGGACCAAGGTAACCTTAATTACCTAAAAAAAAACCTATGGGGGTTTTTTTTTGTAGTCTAAATGTTTTACTTTGCCTACATTAATTTCTTCAGATATGCAAGTGCAAATTCTAATAAGAGTGCCCAACCTTTTCCTGGGAAATAATAGTATCAATACTAACTTTTATTATCAAATTATCTTGATTGAACTTGCAATCCTTAACTTTAGCTTGCTGATTTTAAAGTGATACTTTGATCAAAACTCAGATCAATTTTTTGCTGGAATAATATACAATGGAATGTAACCACAACTGCAAGACACGCTATCTATAACAATCCAACAGAATCAGAAAATAAATTTTCTAAGATCCAGTATTTTATGAAGGCACTTGTTTTTGTTTCGTTTAATTTTCTGTTCCCACTAATTATAGACTTAGATAAATTTCTTTACATCTCAGCTCAAGCAGAAACGGTTTTGTCTGAAGTCCAGAAATCTCTGCCAGCAGGTCAACAGAAACATTATTCCACAGAGAATCAAGAGGTGAATAAACTTCTCTTAGAGAAAGAAGCCTTACAACAATGTTTATCTGAACAAGAGAAACAATGTAGCATCAGGATTAAAGATCTAAAGTCAGAGTTGAGCAAAACTAAGAAAGATATGGTAAGCAGAATATAGTATTTTCTTTAATACTTTAAAACTTTTTGTGTGTAAGAATTGATCTGTATTCAATCGTAACTATACTATTACTAATAATCCTATACTAGGGCAGGAATTTAATGGAGTGGAAGTTGTGCACTCATTCCAATCTTTGTTCATAGTTATAGGACTTCATTGTTTTGATAGGTGACTTTGTGAAGAAAGAAACTATCTGGCCTGATTTCTTTGGTTTGAATGTTGAAGCAATGTATGTAAGGGTCATATTCAGAGGTTATGATTGGGTGACTTGATCCCATGGCAATTTAACTTCTATCCCCAATAATATTTAATAATAAATACTTAATATTTATATTCTAATTGTTAAGATACGACATACAGTTTTACTAGTATATGGATAACACTCTATTTGTTTGAATCATTTGGGTCAGGAGAATCTTTATAGATTGTGAACTGATATCTAGATGCAGTGATGGACTAATGTAAGGATCAGTTAATGGAATATGTTACCGCTTCTCCTGTCATAATTACCATGATCTCAGTCTTGTAAAAACAAACAAACATTGAGAAACATTTGATCCAAGCATGCCATAATATCCTCAACCTCCAATTTTTCAAGCACTGCATTGAAATAGTCTTACCAGTTGCTGGTATTTCTGCCTTGTCCTACATAGACATCAAGTTCAGGCTTCTTGAATCTATTGTCTGGAACCACAGTATCCATTCCTACCATCTGCTTGAGATGATAGGAAGAATAATTCGTCCTAGAATATTCACATGAATATTCCTGCTTGAGGAATACTTTATTCTCTTTCAATATATAGGTATGACTTATTTTGCAAGGTTAACATATTAAATTTTGGGCCCACCCTTTCCCAAATTGCCTTGAGGTTCTCAAGAATTCTGAAATTATGCCAAGAATAATCTGAAAAAAAAAAGAATAATTGTAATGTCTTCTGAAGATTACATTTAGAATGTAAACTGATACAGATTAAGAAAAAGTGAAATCTTTCCCTTTTTTTATATTCTGTGGTGTAGGAAAAGTAATTCCAGTGTCTTCTCAAGCAATTTTTATTTTAACTCATCTCAGCTTGCTATGTCTAGACAGCCTCTTAATTATGGAAAGTCAAATCATAGAGTAACTATTAAAAAATACAAACTCCCTCCCCTAAGATGGTGTGCTGAATGACAGGTGATTCTTTGTCTCCCACCCACAAACAGCTGATTTTACCACCAAAGCTGATTATTTGGTGGCTCTGCTTCCTGCTTTTTGAAGGGGAGGCTAGAAAGAACCCAAGACGATCTTTGTATGAGCATGCACCTATGGAGAAGAGGGGATCTTGATGGCCGCAATTCTTGGTAAGGAGCAATTGGTTGGTTTAGTCTCTTACCATCTCTTCCCTTCATCTGTTCATTTTTCTTAAGCATGCCTGAGTTTTAATTGCACTTTATTTCCACATGTTCCGAATATTTTCAGGTATGTAAAGTTACAAATATTTAATATAATCCATAATCACAAAACCCAACTTTTTACTTAACTATTTTTATATATATTCAAACCCAAGAGAAGTAAGAGAGAAAATAATATAACAAGAATATTTTTCTAAATATCTTACTGCCTTAAAAATTAGGTATGGAGATAGAATACTAACCTAAAATTGGAAAATGTCATCAACATATAAAACTAATTTGTAGTGACACCCCATCAAAATAATAATTTTTAAATCCTGCCTTATAATGGTGGCCAAATGTTCAAAGATCATATTAGGTAAAGGGTCAAAATAGGCAGCTCTAATTCAAAAGAACAATCATTCAGTTGTTATAACTCCAGCACAGTGTTGCAAATAATAAATCTCAATGCATCAAAGAAAATTCTATAAAAAGAAGCTTCTAGAAGAAGAAAGTGGAAAGCAGAACCAACAACCAGGGCAAAGAACAAACATCCAGAGAGTATTCAAGTCTCTTTAGTTAAAAAAAGGATAGGAAATCATCCAAGGGTAGGCTGATGCCAGTTTGCACCAGTTCGGGCAAACCCGTTGTTAATTTTATTGCCAGTTTGGCAAACCGGTAGTTCCTACCCCTGGCTGGCCCCACCTACCCCGCCCACCCCTCCCCTCCCAGGAGTCCCCACATGGCCCGTTTTGGCTCCAGGTTAGTGCAGGGCCTGTGCAGAGCCCAGGAGGGTGAAAACACTCCTCCCTGCGGCCTATTTTCGCTCCCAGGGTGGTGCATGAGGCCGACTAGGCCACACCCACCATGGCCATGCCCACCCAGCAACCAGGCAGAGAACCGGTTGCTAAATTATTTGAAGCCCACCCCTGCCCCAGAGCAACCAAGATTTGAGGGAATAACCATCCTGCTTAAATTCAGTTGATACCTTTTGAAGTACACAGTTTACATATTTCATTTCATAATCACATTTAGTAAATTGTTAACTATTTTTAGCCACTAGAGGCCTTTTAATTAACAAATCTGAAAACACTATGTGGGTATGGCTTATTGGCTTAAGGAAAAAAAAATTAACCACAGGCTTAAGAACTAAAAATAATTGAAATAAATAGCAAAAAGCTAAATAAGACTTCGATTTTTGAAATTTATGAATGGATTAAGAGTCCAGAAAAAAATGAAATAAGATTTTGGAATTTATTTTTAAAAATCCTTTCTGTAGGAAAATAGACATTTCATTTTTTTTCAAAGACATAAAAGAGATAATAAATTTAAAAATTGACACTAGATGAAACTAAACATTTTAATCAAAGGATAAGAATACATAAATCTGATCAACAGCTCCAGAATGAACTATTATAACACTGGAAATACTATAGAACGTTTAAAAGTAGAATCAGAAGTTAATATTAAAAACATCAATAATGATGGTCATGTAGTAGTCATTGTCTGAAACCTGATGAATTTTGATAAACTCCAACTGGGAGGTGAATTATATATGGCAAGATAATATAATATAGTAACTAAGATCTTAGTATCAACATCATTTAGTGAAATAGGTCTTACAAAATTTAGGTATTACAAAATTTAGGATTTTTACTTGGTTAGAATCACTTTATATTTGCCTTATGAATTAATAATGGGTGTTTATCCTTAAAAGATTCAACAGTTGATCAGTTTTATATCAGTCCTTTTTATCATCCAGACTATATGTTGATTTACAGAAAATTAACAACTGTTGATTGATAACATCAGAATCAAACACAATCTAGCCATTGTCATTGACTATTTCAGAAATTAACCTTGATTTACTTTGTTGCTTCAAACTGGGTTTTTCATTGGAGTCTTTAATCTACTCAATGAAAATATATACGTTTTATTAACATAAAAATCCCTAACAGTATCTGAGTTAACACAATACCTGTAGGGCTGGTACATAATTCTTTTGCATAATATAACATTGTTTCTGAAACCAAATTTCTTGGGGGTTTTTGGTTCTATCCTTATTTTTATTCCAAAAAAGTTAAAGTACAAAACTCAAAAGAAAAAAAAAGAAAAAAAAGAAAAAACACAAAACAAATAAGAATTAAAAAGAAAAAAAACTATCACATATACACTATTATCTCCCCCAGTTGAATACTGCTTAATACATTACTACAATATCAGTGTCTTACCCCTTGCGAAACAGCCCACCCTGGATTTTAAACTACTAAACCTATTTGCAAATTATTAACCTGCCATCTATATATTATATTAATGACAAAATAGTGAACAAGAACAACAATAATAAAAAGGCAAGATTACATTTTCAGAATCCTCTGTTAATAAACTGTTATTATAATAAACTCATAGAAAATTTACACAGCATCTTATCTATCCCAAATCATCCCAAGAGTAAACAGTAATTCAACCTGGATCAAGTATCCATGTTTGTTTTTTAATACCATCTCCTATCAATTATGTCTGACTATATATAATAAATTCAATCTTCAAAGTTGGTCCATCTTCCCAAAAATGTCCAAATGAAATTGTTTTCCAGTTAAGTGTAATAAATCCATTCCTCAGTGTTCTTCAATCCTCCTAGGAAAAATCATTTTATCACTTCTCCACCCTGTTAGGTTACTGCTGTTGCAAAAGAATGCAGACTTGAACTTCAGAGAGGTATATGCAATCAACTCAATTAGTTCTAAGTTTATACAGCCCATATTTTTCCAATGAATCTTCTGTTTTCAAATCACATTCCTTTTGGGAATCTAATTTATTCACAGCTACGTGCATTTGAATATTTTCCACAGACATCAACATTTCATCAAACCTTTTAAAAAAGCTTCCAATTAAGGATTGCATGTTACCAATCTGTCTTTTTTTCAGATATCAGCCACATGTGCTTGCCTGTATCTGATACACTGTTGCTCTCTGTAATTTAACAATGCTAAATAAGAGAACACAAGGAACAAAGAATACTGAAGCAAAGTGAAAAAATAAATAAAGAATTATGGAAAATATTTTCTGAATATTTCAATCCAAAGTTAAAAGAAAAATTAAAGTAATAAGCTCCAAATATTTTGCAAATTACTAAAATGTAAATCCTTGTGGTGAGAGTACAGTATAGATGTAAATAAAATAAACATACTTTCACTATCCAAGAACATGCCGTGTTTCTTTATGGAAAAGAAAAAAATATTCAAAACAATAATATAAATCTAAGGGAAAAAGAAAAAAAAAGATAACGTCCAGAAGGGAGTTAAAAATAGATCAGCAAATAGCCAGCCAGCCAACTTTTAAAGGTAAAAAACAATTAAAAGAGTGAAATTAAAATCCATGCATGGTGAAGAAAATGAACTGCTGAAAGAAAATAGATGACTGATGATTAATGCCACCCACCCACCCCTGGAACTGGAATCTTCAAACCTCCCTTTCCAGGTGGGTCCATATCTATCCAAAAATAATCTTGGTGTCAGCCTTGGGAGCCATATTTGTAGAAGGCCTCTGCGGCTGCCACATTTAGTGCCTGGGAAAATGGGAGGGGGGATATTCACATTGAGCTGGGGAGAATAAACACAACAACATTCTTCTCCAGAGAGTCAAGGATATGTCAACCTGAACCTGGAAGAGGAGTGCCAGGAGGAAGGAATACATTTGGGTTGGCGTTGGATTGGACCATGTGATCTGTGATGGTGGTGGGGAGGTGGATCCTTGAATTTCTCTTGGTTAGGGAAAACCTGAAACTTTCAGATGTGCCAACATTATTTCCTTAATAAATTCTTACTTGGATGAACTTCGTTTCTGAGTGCTGAATGGACATGGGGGGTTTCTTTGGAATGCTGACAGTTGGGTCATTCCTGTGCTCCCATTCAAATCCAGGGAGCAAAACTGCCAAAGAGCTTTGGAGGCAAAACCAGCAGATCATTGACAAGAAAAAGAAAAATTCCTGTCATTCAGCAGTCATCTTTGGGACGAGTCCTGGTCATGTGATCCTAAAACCAAATTTCTAGTTGTCCATGCAAAATATTATTTTTCTTCTGTTTCTAATACTAATAACATATTAGTGTTATTGATATTCACATTCTGCAGAGTAAATGAATTACAAATAACTTTTAAAAATTATAAAGTTACTTGCCTAATAAAACTGAAAAAGTCCTTCTCTTGCACCAAGGAAGTATTAAGTTACCACTTTCCATAATTTGGCTTAAACTTTTTATACTCAAGAGTTAATATAACAGGAACAATGTAAGTTATAACAATGGGATGCATAAAGAGTCTAAAATATATTACGTTATTGAAGAGGAAATAGAAATAGAGAACATTTTATGATAAGAAGTTAATGTTTAGTTCCTAGTGGTGAAGTAGATGTCACACATCTATCAAATTAAACTATTTTAGAATACTTTCAAATGTTGATTATAATTATATTTTTTAGGATAGATTTTCCTATCCATTTCTACATCCATCAAAAAATTAAAATCAGCTCTTAAATCAATGATCAAATATTAATGCACTTATTCTTGCCATGAATTTACGAAATAATTCAGATTCATAAAAATATCCCCATAACAATTTACCAAGCAGCAGAGGAATGAAAGATCAGCTCTTGACAAGATTATTGACAAGATTATTTTGGAAAATTGCAAGGGAAGGAAGATCAGCTTGAATGTAGCATGACTTGATTATAAGAAGACATAATCAAATTCCTAGAAATAACAAGTCAGTAAAATTATCAGAAGTTTTGTGCAAAGATGGAAGTAGATCCATTCCCTAGAGACTAGGATGATGGTCTGAGCTGGACAGTTGGATAGTGTGTGGAAGAAGTCTCTATCTTTTCCTCCCCCTCCCTGCATCTAGACCACCCTGAACAGCAGCAATAAATGGCAGCATTAAAGCCCTTGACTTCAGCCCTAGTGCCACCACTCATTCAAATAAACCAACTTGTTCTTATAGAGCACAATTGTCTCTGTAATGAAGTATTACCTTGACTCTGCACTCTGCCTCTTATCTTCAGGTGCTGGTCTTTTCTATTAACAAGCTACTCTGGGTCACACCAGGTCCTTGTTCTTGAAATAGCTTTGGAGAATGTTCTTCTAAAGCCTCTGAAGCCTTCAAAAAACATAATAGCACCCTTCATTCTTTTTTTTAAACTTTTTTTACAAACATATCGTGTAAACAGTGTGGGAAAAACAGTGTGGCATCTGGATATCATACCTTTCAATACAAATACATTGATATTAATATTTATATCATTTAACAAAATTATACAATTCTAAAAGTATTACACATCTTTATAATAAGTTATTATCCTTCATTGTTTAGTTATTCAATTTTTCAATATGGCATTTTATACCAATCACCTTATTTTAAATTTCATATCTTTAGTATAAGTAAAATATTATCAATCATCTCTATTACGTTTAACCAACTTACATAATTCTAATGTTAATACAAACATTTATATAATATTAAAGTCTTCCATTATTGCTTATTCGGCTTATTGCTTACCATATTACTTATTCAACTTATAAAATTATTTTTATATCAATCACCATATTTTGGATATCATACCTTTTAATACAAATAGGCTATTATTAATCATCTTTGTTATATTTGCTAATATTAGTATAGGTAAAATATTATCAATCTTATCTATCACATTTAACCAAGTTACAACTTATCGACCACCATATTACTTATTCAACTTATAAAATTATTCTTATGTCAATCACCATGTTCTACATATCATACTTTTTAATACAAATAAGCTATTACTAATCAACTCTATTACATTTGATGAATATGCATTTCTTCATATTAAATTTATAATTCAATTATACCATCATTCAGAGTTTAATTTTTCTTCTTGCTATCATATCTCCTTATTGTATAGGTCTATGTGTTTTATTTATCCCACTTTCTCTAAATCCCATCCCTCTATTTCTCTCTCTTTTTTTTGTTGTTGTGTCCCTGCTATATTAAACCTGTTCCCTTTTCTAACCATCATCTCTTAGTCTCCTTAAAGTTTTAATTATTTGCTTCTTAGCTTGTCTCCCATATTCCTCTCTTGGATCTTTATTTCTATTTGCTTCCACATCTTGATTGCCCATTTTAAACTTTTCTCTCTTCTCTATCTTTTTCCATTGTCTAGTTTGCAAGATATCTACTCTTGTCCCTCTCTCTCTCCTGCAAGAATCTTTTTGTTTCCCCAGTTTCTTTTTTAATTTCCTTAGAGTACTGTCCCTTTGGCTTATATCATCAATCCCACTTATTTGGATTATTAACTCCTTTTTTTTTCCTCTTGTTCCATTTGTTTTGTCTGTCCCATTTTTTCATCTCCTCCTTCAGTTGGCTCCTCCTTTTCCTGGGCATCTTGAAAAGTCACTGTCTCTTGTATTGTATTTCCCAGCTTTTCATCTATAGTCTCCATTCATTTCAAGATTTCCTGGCAGTGTCTTGTCAATGTCTCTTTTGTACTTTGAATTG
>JANHFL010007544.1:0-20502 GCA_032468155.1 Oxyrhabdium leporinum
GAGGCTCTGCTACGGTTATGCAAACAATTCTGACAAGACAAACCTACAGATTGCTACATTATGACCATCTTAAAAGCTGATCTGTTCCCTATCCCTTAGTTTTAGTTCAGCTTTGAAGCCAAGTTCATTAATGGCTGGTTCCAATTCAATAATGCATATTCCTCAGACATGATCGGTCAACTCTCCCAAAGCAGAATTATGCCTTCAAATGTATATTTCCTTTCAAAGTGACTTCTCCATTGTTTGCATGTTTGGAAGTGCAGCAGAAAATATCTGTGTAAGAATAATGTTGCCCATTGTGCTTTAAACCCAGAGCTATAAGTGAGTTGTAGCTGATTAGTTTCCTACATTGCAAATGCTGACTCAGGAAACTGCTTGCTGTGCCGAAGTAGAAATGATGTTAGAATCACATTTTTAAAAGTGCTTTTCCTTTATTTTTGTTTGCCATTATTAAACTTTCAATATCCCTAGCTAAACTCAAGGAAATAAGATCACGAAGTCCAGCAAAAATGCATCAAACATTCCATATAGCCAGCTTCACTTGACCCACTCCAGATATAACAGATTTCAATTTTCCAACAAATTATTGTAGGGGATTGAGTGGTATGGGAAGTTGAAGGTTCCTGCCTTTCTGCAGTAGACATAGCCAGAGAAGATCAATTTCTCTTACCTATTTCCTTCCGCCTTTTATATTCATTGATATTGGTATTGACATCTGTCATAGCGGTGGCTGCAGCCTGCAGGGCTCCATAGGCACTGTCAGTGTCTGAAGTGTTTTTCACAATCTTCTGCAACAACAGTGGGTATTTTGTGATTCGTTGAACTGGCATCACCAGGAAGAAGCTCAGGTTTGAAGCACCAGTGTGAGGCCTGCCCAAGAAATGCAAAAGGATACAAGTCAGAGCATCTTGGGTCCCCTCAAGCAAACAGCGCCATCTATTGGGAGCCACAAAGCATATTTTCTCTGTCATGGAGCTTGTTCTCTGGAATAAGATCCTTCCCCCTCCCTGCCCAGAGATCCATATCAACTCCCTATCCTGGTGATGTTTCAGAAAGCCTTCAAAATCTGGAATTTTTTCCCCCAGCTTTGTGGTGAGGTGCCTCTGGAGCACTGTAGGTGATGTTTTTGTTAGCGGCAGTGGGTTTGTGTAGACGCGGGGATTTTCCTACTGGTTTTCCTTGTTTTACTTCTTGCCCAGAGTCATTTCGCAATGGGTGTCCTCTAAAGCTCCTAAATAATTAAACATCAGGATGTAAAGCGGCTTTAAATTGTTTCAGCCTTTCCAAATGGGAAACTGAATATTTCATATGTATTTAACAGAGAGGCAGGATTTGCATTTTACATCCCCATTTATTTATTTGATTTACATCTCATTTTTCTTTTGTACAGCTCAGGACAGTGTATATAATAATTCTTTCCCCCAACCCGATGAGGTAGATTGGGGTGGGAAAGTGTGCCCAATCCAGTCATTCAGTTGGCTCCCTTGCCTAAAAGAAGACTAGAAATCCCATCTCTCAATTTCTACTCCAAAACTTTACCCACTAGGTCAAACTGGTTATTTTTTTTATTTGAGCCTGCAAAACAAAAACAAAACAAAACAAAATCCATGAACCAAATACAATAGCCGCCCTCCCTTCATAGTATTCTAAAGTATCTTCTATATCCACTTGATAATCCACCTCCAATTGTTATGCTTGATTCCAACAAAGTTAAGGTGTTTAACCTTTGAAACCCAATGGTATGCTATGACCATGCCATTGCCTGGAACGTGGGCAATTCGCCATCATGTGTGAGGATTACACATTAGCCTTGATTAACAATGCAGGCCTGATGGAAGGATTCTTGCTGCTGCTGTTGCTGCTGCTCTATTCAGTTTGAAGGGGTTTTCTGCAACTGGGCTCTAGTTGGTAGTAGTGGCAGAAAGAAATGAGTAAGATGAGCTCCTTTGGATGAGCATCCTGTTTCAAGGAAGGCCAACAAGGCTTCTAAAAAGTTTATCAACAGGTGAGACCTCAACAAATGGTACTCTGTTGTTGTTGTTGTTACATTAGCCAAGAGACCACAATGCTATTGCAAAGTAGTAGTTTGGTTGTCAATTTAACAACTCTGTTTGTAGGAGAGGCTCACACATTTCCCAGGGTGAGCCACAGGAGGCGAGGTTTGCACCGGCAAGAAAGACAAGAGGCTCTTCCTACAGCATCATCCAAGGCCCCCTCCCTTCCCTGGAGCCACCTTGCAAATGGGCACCACAACTGGGAAGGTTCAGAGTCAGCAGGAATCTGACTGTCGGTATGGAATACCAACTCATTTCCCAAACAAAGTGGTATCTATTTATCTACTTGCACAGGGCGTGCTTTCAAACTGTTAGGTGGACAGAAGTTGAAGCAGCTGACAGGAGCTCACCCCTCCCTGCAGTGCTAGGACTCAAATCGCTGGAGCAGAGACCATCGCCAGCATTATTAAGCAACTGAGCTTAATAACTGTGCCTATGGTACTCTGTGGTACACTCCCTCTGGACATAATTGATTCAGTGTCAATGCAAAATTGTCTCTAATAGCATTTGGAGATTGGCTTTTAATATTCAATCACTTTGCTTTGCTCACAGAGCATTACTAGATACCATTTTTTCATGGCACCTTCCATGAAAAATAATATCCACTAAAGAAGGAAACACGGTGTAGTTTGCACAATGCCTTTTTATTAGTACCCCAAACAAGCATGCTAAACAGCATGGCTTTATTTAATCCCTTTAAAAACTCATTTGGCCCAATGGCCAACTCATCTGATGGCATTGAATTCTGTGAAGGACAAGATGCTTTGAATCTTGCCATAAATTCATGGAACATCACAATTGCAGGAAATTAATACAATTCAGTAGAAATCCAGTGGATATTTGCTCATATTTGCAAATATACTTGTTCCTCTGCTTTTAAACATGATATTTAGCAAAAGGCGTCTATGTTCAAAATTAAATACAAATGGCATTAGTAGACTTGCTTCACATCCTACTGTGTGGACCATTGCAGATTTACACCTTCTGGTTTGGATGTGTATTGTGATTCATTTGGAAAAAGAGCTGTCTTCTCTCACAGCTATGCTACCCTACTCAAGTATCTGTTTCAGCAAGGTGAAGGGATGAAATGACCCAAAGGGTACAAATGCTGCCTACCAGTGACTGATGTAGCTGTCTCATTAAACCCAGGACTGTGTTTCTTGAAAAGTAAAAAGATTAACATACTAAACATCTGGGTTGTATGATTGCCACCATCATAAAGTATACTTACACAGTGGTAGTCAAGGTTTCCATGATTTCTTTTTGCAATCTTGGCTCCTTACGATAAATATCCAACAGTAAAAGAGCTTGGTCATAGTCTCCACAATAAATTTTATAGACATTCTCCATTTCTGCTTTGAGCTCTTGGAATAAAGTGCCTACCACAACAAAATTATAAAACCATCAGAATGAAGACTCCCAAGAGATATAAAAGCCTTAATGCATCAAATTGTTCTTAAATCTCATTAATTAGTCTCACTTTTATGCAAGTATGAATATATATATGCATGTATATGTAAGTATATAGACACAGGAATAACTTTTCAGACTGATAAAGAGTGTACATATTTGAAGTACAATGGTACCTCAGTAATTGTTAACTGATTCTGGGAGGCATGATGAGGAGCAAAAACAATGAGTATCAAATAAATTTTCCCCATAAGGAATAATGTAGTAAATCACAAGGTAGCCAGCACGGACAAGTTCTAGCTTGTGCATTGAGTACCAAACAAACAATGAGTACCGGGGCAAAATTTTCACAACAACATGCGTTAAGTACCAAACTTGATGAGTTTCAAAGCAGTTGAGTACCAAGGTACCATTGTATAGCTGGCTAATTATGAAATTAAGAAGCTATTCCTTCACTATCACCCCCAGGTCCTTGAACATGCCACACTTCTCAAGGATATTAGCTCACATTTCAAAAGTGACAATTGAATATAACAGGCAGAATTTCCAAAGAATGGGATTGCAACTCTACTGTCCCTTGGATTCTTTCTTTGCCTGCTTCTTACTTACCCGTCACAGTGCAAAACTCTTCTTATCGCTAGGTCTCATATGAAAGATTATATTAGCCTCACTTTACACTGTCTCCTCCTTCATCTACTGTCTCTCACTACATATTGTTTCTCTAAACTTTAAGATCCTCTGCTTATTTTACCCCTTAGCTACCCTATCTTTTCATCAGGTTCTCCAGCATTCTTCTCTTTCTTTCTCCACAATACTCCCTGGAGTGCTTTGAAGATGCTTCACAGATGGCTTCCTAAATGTCCCCTTTTATGACTCATACCATGCTGTCCCCAGAATCTGAACTCAAAAAATTAAAAATATCTAAGATATCTAATTTACTTAGCAAGCACATTTTACTATTTTGGAGGTTAAATCGTCTCTCTTTACTTTATAATTTGATGTACAATCTTGAAATAAGTATGCTTTTGGACAATATTAAAGGAACTATTTTCTTCTGCTACAAATAATAAAAGTAATTCTGGAATTACAGAAACAGCTGATTAACATCAAGCTGATTAACATTAACACTTAGATCTTTCAACTTTTGAAAAGCTAATATTGAATCTAGTTTTTAAGACATTAGGCAATCTGACACTGCCTCATAGCACTTGTATCCAAGTTATCAAAGTACTCCTGTTCTTATAATAGAATGTACACTATTGCTTTAATAACAACAGTATTTAAAAACTATGCAGTAGATATATATCATTGTAGGTACTACCTACTGATATGAAAAAGTTGTTCTTGCCCCTGGTTCACAGAATCTTGAAGTCCTTTCAACAAACGTTTGGAAACCTTCAGGACATCATCTATATTAGAGAACAATCCTTCCAGGTCAATTTCAGGCAGCTGAAATAGAGTAGTACAATGTTTCAGTTTCTCCTCTTAGCCAGCATATGCTCCTATTCTACAAGACAAGGATAGTTACTACCATGTTATCAGTGATATTTCTATCCCAACATTGCTCCTATAACTGTATCAATTACATATCTATAGGTTATGCATTCTGACAATTCCCTTTGTATCTTTGTAAGCAGCTGTATCATGCTGCTTTATTGATCTATGGATTCTTCAGGTGCAGAAGTTGAGAGCACATTGCTGAAGAATGAATCTGCAGAATACAAGAGCTGTACAGCCGGAAGAAACTTTCTCACGTCAGGATCCAGTGGTCATTTCAAGCCAGACCTCCAATCAGTCAAGAGTTCACCACCCTTACTTGTTAAAGAATACATTAACAACTAATATGCTCTCTTCCTCTTGCCTTAAACATACTTTTCATAGTATCTCCAGTTGAAGAATTTTCTCCCTATACTCTCATTTCTTACTATTCATTTAATGGCTTAGTCAATTTTGGGACAAGCCACTGATGCTTAGCATCCTTAATGCCTTAGTGTATTGCTATTTATACAAAAGAGGATCCCCTGCTGTTGATACTAAAAATGTTTCTCATAGGTGCTGATGATTACAGACCATCTCTCTTATTCTCACCTGCCTTTTCTGGAGGTGATCACGGATATCAAAAATGCAGAGCTGAAGGTTGTGCACGTAGTTAGCCTCTGTAGTGATGAGCTCATCCATGGCCATTTGGTGATTCAGCTCTGGTTTGTCAGGAGATACCAGAGTTTCATAAATATGTTCATAGATACACTCCTCATCCTCTGAAGCCACCTGGGATGGAAATTCTTCAGTGCTGTCATCTGCCATATTAGGAGCTACAACGCCAGAATGAGAAGTTTTGATCATTGATCATATGAGCAATAGTCCTAGGCTGTATTCTAACGGGAATTTTCCCTTTTGTTTACTATTACATTTTTAAAATATAAGAGATAGCTAACATATACTGGCAACAGCTTATCAGCTGGTATTATTTATAATTCATAAAGGGATTTTCCAATAGCAAGAATTCTGTTGGCTAGTATTTATAATATGTTGGTAGTAAACCACTTTGTAGGAAGGAATGAAGATATAAATTGAGAACCGATTAATAAGGTATACTAAATTGTTACACTAAAAGAATACAAGCTTTTAGCTACATCAGTTCCCACTGAATCCAAGTTCTTCACTGATCAATAGATTCCCAATTTTTGTTACACACTTCAGCATTTTGTTATAGCTATACATTGTATCTGGGTGAGAGTGCATACAGTGTGACTATATATATACACAAGTACTTTGATACAGGCCTTGAATACAGGAGCAATTGGTAATCACTACACCATGGAAGCACACATGGAGAGAGAGATATGCCCTCACAGGGTCTCCCTTATAAGACAGCCTCTTAAAGTGGTAGCAGTCAAATAACCCTGCTTACTCATTGCTACCATTGCAACATCATTACATCATTGCAGTATTATAGCATTACAACCTTACAGCAGCTGGTCAGCTATTAAATCAGCATTACCCTGACAGTAATCTATGGTATAATTTGAAAAACCTTAATTGTTCTTAACTGGTTACTATGAAACTTGAATTTAATTCTAAATAACTGTTTGGGATTCCCAGCAACTCATCCTATTTATTAACATCAGTTGGGGCAAGAAATGTAATATAGATGTGAAACTATTTCTCTCTTCAATAGATTCCTGACTAAAAAGAGTCTCTTCCTGGTAGAGTTTTGACCATGTTGTGGTGCAGAATGAGATCACCTTTCCTCAAGAGATCCTTGCATTAATAAAGCTGTTCTCATATCTGCCCGACACTTTCACCGACATTAAATTTATCATTGCACCAATGAGAGAACAGATACTGTTAAGCAAAAATATGATTTGATGAGAAAAGACCAGGCCACTTCTTGTGAGTTTCTTTTATGACTCCCAGCTTCATTCAAAATAAAGTCCTTTCACAGATTGATGTGAAAAGGGCTTTTAAATTTTGATGAGAATTCATTAACTGTTCCTGCCATGACATCATACATAATTCTACACAGTGGCTGTCATCATCCACATAAAAGTTAAGCCTGGAATTAAAAGTGATCAAACTGCCTATTAAAATATGGGAAAGCTGACCATGGTTGAGGGCACATAACATTTCTCAGTTTCTAAAGCACCTTGAGCCATGCAAATCACAATTCTGTGACCTTGAATGAAATCATCATTTTAAAATCAATATGGAGGAAAAGAGATTGCTGCTTGCCTGGAATAGTGAGATAACCTTTAAAACTATTTAAACTGATGGATTATTTTTTTAATCTCAGCAATATTCAATTGAATGGTAAAATGCTTTATTTTCAGGGCATAATTCCCTATAGTACGTATCATTTTATACAGCATTATCGAACTATCACTACCTAATTATTATTTTTTTAAAAATGTAGCTGTTCACTTAAGTACATTTAAATCAAAAAGGTGAGGTAAACTCTAAAATGATTTACACAGCCTAGACAAACAGAAGTTGTCACTTGCTTGAAATAGTTTTATAGTCTTAGAAATGATATGTGTAAAACTTATCAAATTCAGTTCTTTGTACTTTCATCATCTAAGGTTACATTCTAACCTTTAGTTTATTATTTATTACTGCATCAATGAGCGACAGAAATTCTCATCCCAATTGCCATCATAATACAAAGGCATCCTGTAGTATACCTACATTTTTTAAAAAGTTAAAAGTTGACTAATAGAAAAGATTAAAATACAAGATAAAACAATAATTAAAAACACAAGCATATCTCAACAATCACAAATAAAAATTTTAAAATGCTAATTATGTAATGTTTGTTTTAAATGGCATCAATTTAAAAGACTAAATAATAGAAAAACTTGGATCCTTGTCTAACTGTACAGACCTTCATTGCATAAAAAACAAAAAATGGGGGTGAAGCCATACATCAGTTTCTTTTTATGAGTAAAACAACAAAAAGTTTTGACTTACTTTCAGGACTGATTTATGATGGCATTTATTTTCATGGACACAAATCTACTTTATCAAATAAATACGTGACCTGTTATTGTCAGATGACAAGCATAGAAGGAGGAAGAAATGATATATGTTCACTTATATAGAGTCTATACAGCAAGGTTGGATGCAGAATACTTTTTTACATTAATAACAGAAGTAAAACACAAAATTGTTCCATGCCCCTCTCTGCTGTCCTTCAGATTGCTCTCTCTCCCACTTCAGTTTCAAGGCAAGTGGGCATCTTGCCAAAGCACTGAGCTGTGGTTATCCAACATTTATTTTTTTAATGGAATATTTCAAGGCTTTATGTCCTATTCCCCAAAATTTGATCTGCAACCCAATAGTTGTCCCACATGGTTAGGGTCATCTATCTGAAAGATGAAGTAGTACCATTACAGAAAAGGTTCTTGAGTTCAAGTGATGAGAAAGGGACTCGTGCCTTAAGTACATGATATAACTTGCACAAAAGAATTGCTTTGATAAGTTTTTAAGATTCTGTGACATTATGTTACTAACAAGAAAGAAATCTAGAAAAATCTCCAGAATCTCAATGTTTCTTGCCAGACTCACAGGACTTGATAGTTCTGAAAAGGATTGTACTGACCCAGATGGAACTGTTGCACAACCTGGACTCCTCCTAAAGTCTTAACACAAGCTTAAAGGATAACCATGGTTAGAAGGGCATTTGCACAATTACATTTTGTGTACCAATTGTGCACATTCTTGGATCAGAAGGTTTTGCTCCCAGTTACTTCCTTTCTGAATTACTGCCTATATATCCTACACCACCCAGAAATTGCAGCTAGCCCAGCTAATTCAAAATGTGATAGTATGTGTACTTATGGGTATACCTTAGAAATAGGAATTTCATTTAGCCTTATGTACCGCTCCATACTGCTTTACAGCCCTCTCTGAGCAGTTTACAGAGTCAGTATACTGCTCCAACAATCTCAGTCCTTGGAAAGATAGAAGGCCGAAACAACCTTGAACCAGTCAGGATTGAACTCCTGGCAGTGAGCAGAGTTTGCCTGCAATACTGCATTCTAATTACTGCACGCAATCATGGCTCCTTGGTTTTGGTTCATCCCTTGCAATAAAGCCAGCTTATGAACTACTCCGACTCTCAGTAGGTTTCTGAGTAAATTCAAGATGCTGGTTATCATCTATAATGCCTTCATGGCACAGAATTGGGTTATCCATCTGTCTCTGCTTCTGGTCCCCTCAATTAAGCAATGTTACCTGATGGAACCAAAGAAACATGCCTTTTCTATTGCCATGATTACTCTGATGACGTTCCATAAGGCATTAAAAACTTGATCCTTTCCATGGGCATTGGTTCAGGATGCTTATGAATCCATTTTTCAGGGGTTATGGATATGTGCATTGCCTCTGGCATGATGTTTCTTTGGGAGGGGTCTGTTGATGTTTTTATTCTTATTTTAACTGTTGTTTGCTAGTCAGAGTTGATATTTGAAGTTGGAGGGCATAAAAATCAAATTAAATAAATCAATAAAGTCACTGTAATGACTCTTTAAAAAATAAAATCACAACCAAGGGAGCAATAGTCCTATAGAGATTTTCCATGACTAAAATGTGTCTCTATTTGCTTCTGTATTTCCTCCTGGGTCTCCAGCAGAAGCTACTAATGGCTGAGAATGTCTTTTGCAAATAGCACTGAATTCCACCTACATGCTGTTAACCCATTTGTGCCTAAAGAAAGAAGGAAGGCTTGAACAGCTAAAGCAGGATGTGGACAGCAAAAGCATCAGCTACCTAATTAGGTTATTATGGAAAAAGAGTTGGTATTCCAATTATTCTGTGCCTTTTAAACTACTATGGCTCCATTTATTCATTGCCTCCTTTCCTAATGTCCTTTAGCTGAATACCCAACTCAATATATGCTAAAGCACTACAATGTAAATGATGTCTCATATTTGAAGATCATCTGTAGAGCCAGCGGAACACTGTGGCAAAATGCCACTGCATTTCCACCTTTCCTGAGCATTTATTGAGGAATGGGGGAAGGGTAATCCCATTTCTGGAGTAACTCCTAACCTAGATTAGGATTCAGTTTCAGCAGCACTGTGAGAAGGTAAGATGCCTATGTTATCCTTGTCAGCCAGACCACTCACCAACCACGACCCGTCATTGAACCCCAAGCAATAGAACAAAAGATCACTTACTTTTCTGCCCGTACTGACACTTGGCTGCGGAAACTGGCTGGGGTTTCCCTTTAGGAAATTGGCAAATATCCACAACTCAAATCAAAACTATAGACAATCCCCTCAAAATATGGAAACACAGTGTCAGTACCAGCTGCGCTTTAACTGCAATGTGCTACATTTAATGCAGGCATGTGATATGTCAATAACAAAGAATGGGAACAAAAGAGGGAATTACAAATGAAATCAGAAGAAAAAACAGTCACAAGCAGTTCCTACAATGAAGTTCAGCAAAGCCAAACTGGTGCAGTTGTTTAGGATGCTGGCCTAGAAACCAGGAAACTGAGTTCTAGTCTAAGTATGAAAAATCAGCTGGGTGATTTTGAATCAATCAGTCTCTCTTAGCCCAAATCACTTCACAGAATTGTTGTTGTGGGGAAAATTGAAGGAATAAGGAGTATTATGTATGGTCGCTGCCTTAAGTTACTTATAAAAGTAACAAAGAAGGCAGGATTGAAAACATCTACCCCCACTCCCCAAATCCACAGACCAATCACAGAATAATTATTAAGAGCTATGAGAAAGATAAATGCTTCATCAACACAGATTCCCCTCTTCTATAAGTTCTCAGTAGTATTGCAATACCAGTGAACAGTATCAGCCTGTAGTGGAAGATAATGAAATAAGGCTGCAAATGCTTCCCATGTCCTGTTTCCCCCACTCCCTGCTTCTGTTTTCTCCTTCTCCCATCTCCTGTTGCAAACCCTTTCCCCCTGTTCCCCCTCTGCCATTTCCTGCTTCCCCCACATGTAAGGAAAGCTCTCACCTGTCCACCAAAAGGGTCATCTGAGCACAGAGTCCCTCGTAGTCAAACATGGGTGTCTGGTTCTCTTAACATTCCACGCAGAGGTGTGGCTCTAGTTTTACAATAGGAAAAAGTTTGCCCCTGTTTAACATCTATCTCACTTCCTGAAAGAAAGCTTGCCCAGGACTCAGATCCCTCAGACTTCCTGCCTCTCAGTCCCAGAGTGTAAAAGAATCTCTGCCTTGTTATTGTTTGGGATCCCTCTTTCATGGAAAGCAGCCGATGATCATTGCAAAAATATGGTCCTTGGGCTCCTTTCTTCCACAGGCAAACAGTCCCTGACAATCACAAACTTCTGACTCAAGGCTTAAAAACAGTCAAGAACGCTATATCTGTTAAAAATGGAAATCTTTTAATTGTCTTTTTCATCTGCCATCCCTGGAGGAGACTTGCTGGAAGATTATTGTGAAACACATACATGTTGTTTGCTACAGAAAGTAGTGAATAATGCTCATTGAAAAAGTATATACCTCCTTCTATTGTTCTATTTCCTTCCAGCCGGTGAAAATTAGAGGAACTTAAGTCAGATAAAGAAAATTGTTCCTGAATTTTGTTTAATTGTTTCAAATGAAAAGAAAACACTCTGACTAAAATTTCCAACCAGAATCATACCATCAGGATTAGGCTTTTGAAACAAGATAATCAAGAGTTTTCAATTTGGGATAAAACAGATTGAGAAGTTGCTTATTTAAATATTAAATATGTGATGAATAATATTATTGATTGTTAAAAATATAGACGTTTGAAGCTTTAGAGTATGATACAAGCTTTTTAAAAAAAATGTTAATGAGCAGACTAACATCAAATAGTTTCTCCAAGAAAGGTCAAAACTATTCATGGCACATACATTTCTGCTTTCATCAGATTTTTTCTCATTAGTCTCAAATGTGCTGTTGATTCTTCTAAACCAGGGTTTTGTTACAGATAAACTAGCAAGCTCAATACAGAAGTGTTTTCTTGTTTAATGAAAGTATGTGGAAAGAAGCTCACACTAAAGACTTTAGAAAATGCAAACTTTTCCTTCAAAGGTAAAGTACAGCTTTAACAGATTGAAAACGTGCAGGGTTTTTTTTTTGACAGAAGCCAAACTTCTGGAAGATACAAATTCTACTCTGTACAATAGGAAAGTGTTCTAGAGAAAACAAGGATTTTCATCTATTTGCCAATTGCTAACTAAAGGGCAGGGTGCATTATTGTGTTTGGGGTGTGGTAAAGAAGGAGTAGGCATATTTGAGCCTAGAACATATCAGTTCATCAAAGGACACTCCGGGAAGAGAACAATATGTAACAGCCAGGAGATGAATATTTGTGGGAGCAACAGAAAGAAGCATAGTCAACTAAGAGCTATGTGCAAGTGAAGGAAAAACAGTCAGTAATTTTTAGATAAAGGGGGAGATTTACTTCCAAGTGATTCACCAATTTGAAATTCCAAGAAAGAGAGACAGAGAAACAACTCTACAACATGAACCAGCAGGCTAAAAAATACTCTATACACAGATTGAGAAAAGAGAATTGAAAGTGAAAGCAGTTTAAGGAAAGGGGGGGGGGAGTACCTACAGCACTTAAAACAGCAATGTCAAAAATAAAAAGTAGAGATTTTTAACTCGTGTATGAGTTATGAAAGAAACCTATATGGTCACCACCATGCATCTTTATGTATCAGGACACTGATATTGTCACATGACAATAAAAATGTAAAAGAAACAATTTTAAAAATAATATCCACACCCTCCAAAAAACAACAGCATAACAAGATCATTTGACCTCAGGCCACAAAGTTAAGAGGAATTATGGGAAAAAACTCTATAAGTAAACAAGCTTATACCAAACTATCTCAGTTGCAGGAAATTAGTATAAGATAGGGTTGTTTATGTTAGTAAAAGTGACATATTACTTGTGCATCTTTGAAGCAACACATAGGATACTTCAAGGGGGAAATCTGTACCAACGTGTCTTTCCTGCCTTTCCATATATCTGAACAGGATACGCTAACTTTTTAATATTTGTATATATATATTTGTTGAAGAGGAAAGGATCATAAGTCAGTAAACACACAGAGAGATTGTGGGGTATGTGCTAGCACCAGCTGTTTGCCTAGGATGCTTGCTGTGGAGAGCAGTTAGGAGGCAAAAAGGACTTCAGGGTATCATTGATTAATGTCTTGTCAATTGTTAACTTGCTGTTAGCACTGTTGCTGTTAGGACACTGTTTCTCAACCTCAGCGACTTTTAAGATGTGTGGACTTCAGCTTCCAGAATTCCCCAGCCAGATGCTGGATAAGTCTGAGAGTTGAAGTTCACACATCTTAAAGTTGCTGAAGTTGAGAAATATTGTATTAGGAAAGCACTGCACAGAAAAGGGGCTCGGTTAGATACTCAAAAGCCAGACAATATTTGATTTTTAAGGCTATGCCTTCTGGGTGGAAGACATGAGGGCAAAAAAGAGGACACGTCATCCATCCCAAACTGAACCCACAATAAAGCAATTATTAGAGCTCTTGTGAAATAACTAGAGAATGGTAATTGTATACCAGTCCCTATCTGGCCATGCTTTGTTAAAGTGATAAAGAAGATGATAGCTTCTCAGCTGCAGGCAGTTCTGTAGAAAGGAGATTGCCTTCACCAATTTCAAACTGGCTTCAGAGCAGGATAGGGATTGAGAATACCTTGGACATACTAATGGATAAAGTTTGGGACTTGACAAAGGGAAAGTGACCCGGTTGATTATTTTTTTGTCTCCTCAACACTTTTCAAAATCAATAATAATATTCCTTTGGATCACTTGATTGACTTGGGAATAGAAGTATTGTTGCAACGGTTCTGCTCTCATCTCTCAGATAGATTTCATACAGAGTCTTCTGGATATGGTCTGTGAAATGGCAGCTAGTACGGTACTGTATATATCACAAGGCTCCATTCAGCCTCCAATACAATAGCCACAATAGCCAGTGGTTGGCATATAGCACTTCACTTGCATCTTCTCATTCTAAGATCACACAATTCCACACAAAATCTGTCAATTTTCAGCAACAATTTTCTTCATCAGTCACTTTTTCATGTTTGGAAATTAAAAGTGAGAAACAGGAGACCTGCTTCCATTATCATTTTAACTTTCCCGCACCCAAAAGAAATGGAAACAATTTGCTTTCCAGAAGCCTCCATTTTAATTCTTGTCCACTCAGGAATCAAAACAAAGAGAGATAAATACTGGCTTCATCCATTCCAATGGTGCCATCATGGCTTTTATTGGAATTGCAAATGAAGGCAAATACATGTGTCCCGAGATAATGTTGCACGATCCAATCGGAGTCAGTCGCCTGGACCAGAGATTTATTCTTCCAGGCTGTCAGACTCATGCTGGAGTCTATCCTCAGGGACTTTCAGAATAGCAATAGGACTTAGACCTGTATACCGCTTCACAATGCTTTACAGCCCCTTCTAGGTGGTTTATAGAGTCAACATATTGCCCCCAACAATCTGAGTCCTCATTTTACTGATTTCGGAAGGATGGAAGGCTGAGTCAACCTTGAGCTGGTGAGATTTGAACTGCCAAATTACAGGCAGCCGGCAGGCAGAAGTAGCCTGCAGTACTGCATTCTAACCACCGCACCACTGCAGCTCAGAAGTCTCAAAAATGTGTGCATTGGGCTGTTCTATGTGTACTATTTATGTGATACCTGACTGTGTGTGACTTATAGTTGGTAATTGGGGTGTTAATGGCCAGCTATTAAGACGTGGCATTCCTGAAAGTTGGGAAACAGAGTTTCAGACTTTGATTCATCAAAGATTGCCTACTTCTAGTCTACTGGTAGTATCTGGGGAAACTATTCATTGAGTGCAAGGATATAATTGTAGTGACAGCAGATTTCTGTAACATTTTCAGTTAATGGAGTAACTTTTGTGAATGCTTGCCTGCATTCAGCAATGGGCTGAAAGAGGGATTTAAAAAAGGAGCCTGAATCCAGGAAAGATCAGGGTGCTTAGTAGAATGTCAAAGATGCAGAAAAGTAATTCTGAACGGAATTATGCTATCCCACAAGAAGCTGAAACACAGCAAGAGGATGCATCTGGATCTGAAGCTTGATTGCTTTTTCATTTTTCAAATTGAAACAATGTCCAGGATCATTTTTTGATTAGCTGTGGCTGATATGCCACACTCATCCTTAAAATGATTTTGGAACTATGCAACCTCCAAGATTGACTATTACGATATGTTCTTCTTGTGGTTATCCTTGGGTCTAATCTGGAAATTTCAGATGTTATAGAACTCATTAGTTAGAGCGGTTTCTGGAAGAGCTCAAAGATACATTATAGTTATTCTACAAGCAGTGGTGCCAATTTCTTTGGTGTAAAATGCTACATCTTAGAGCCAGATTACTAGAGATTTATCTTGCCCTATAATTCTTCGCCCTCTTTTCTTTGAGGTCATCTGAAGTAGTTTGTCTACAATTGCTACGGTCAATTTTTATAGAAAGTCATGATTAAGTAAGCTCTAAAGCCAAACTAGTTCTTTGAAATGCAGTTCTTAGTTGAGAGAATAACTTTTTTGAGTTTAATTGAAACAACCAAGAGTCCTTAAAACAGAGTTTTAAAACACATCTATAATTCAGTCTCTGAATTTATTTCTTTATTGATTGATTGATTAGCCCTTGGGCCAATTCAAAGTGCAAAGTTCCAGAAACAAATTACTAAAATTTGATAAAAGCAATTGAAAATTAAACTGGACAAAATACAATTTAAAATGAAATTGGAATAGTTAATCAATAAATAAAGAAAAGTTATTTATTAGTAATAACTTGCCAAGAAACAAATAAAAATTCATATATGTATTTTTGTCCAGTATTTTTTTGCTTTCACATGTGGATTTTTTAAAAACTATGATGAGGATTAGAAAAATGAGATATAAAGCTATTAAAATCTTAGTACATAAATGTGACTCTGGAAAGCAAGGAGTGTGAAGGTCTTTTCCTGAATGCTAGGTGGAGATGAAAGGGCTTAACCTTGGTAGAATTCAACCATGGAATTGAATCAGAAAACTTGGAAATGGATGTCATATTGCTCAATACACATATGATTTACACACACACACACACACACACACACACACGTCAAGCATCTAAATTTTGTACACATGACCCTGGAGATGCTACAAAGGTTGTAACTGTGAAAAAGTCATAAGTCACTTTTTTTTAGTGCCGTTGTAACTTTGAATGGTCACAGAATGAACTGTTGTAAATTGAGGATTACCTGTACTCACACACATGTATACACATATATAAAAGTGTGTGCATATTTATATACAACTGAAGAATTAATTCTGGGCCAATCACTGGCTATGTAGCTACAAACCAACTTTCTACAGTATGTTTAGCATCCATATTTTTAAAACACTAAGTACGGTTGCAAGCACGACAGTAAATAATGAAGGAAACCTGGGTATTTTTCCAGGAATCATATGAAAGTATAGTACAGATTACCATATAGAAAAAAATATGTAGCACAACTTCAGTGGGATTGTAACACTTCAGAGTGTCTATGGAGAACTTACTGACATTATCAACAAGGCCAAAATCTCTGCTTGCAAATATTTATGACCTGTAAGAATAACAAAAACCTCCTCTCTCACACACACACACTGCTTTTTTTTCAAATATCTATATTCTGACTGTTCTTAATAATTGGGAGCCATGAAAATAGGCCTTCGCTAATGAACTGTCAAATCCCAGCAGCAGCACTCTAACACATGGTCCTTCTAAACATGTAAACATCATAGCTGCACTGCCCAGGAAAAATTGCATCAGGACATGTTTGATTTAATTTCCATCTCTCCCCCTTGTGCCTTATGTTATTAATAGTGGCAGGAAAGCAAACAAACTTTAACCAATGCCAGTGGGCACAATATCATGTCTCAACTTGCACTTGCTTAATTTCTACTTAATTTGCAGTGCACTTATCAGAAAGTTAATGGTGGAAAATTTAATAGATTGGTGAAAATCATGGAAAGAGTAGCTTTCCCCCTCAATTTTTCCTGACCTTGTTTTCTCCCAAAGTGGTTGGAATGAGAAGAATTTACAATGTGTTTATGTAACCTTTCCATTCACTCAGGCAAGAATAGAAACCTACCTGGTGTTGATGAATGGCTATCCTGTAGATTTTGCTAAATATACATCTGATTGACCTGCTGTGTTGGAAAATATTTTCACTACCGGCAAAACACTTTTCTCTTCTGGCTTATTAATCCTTACCTGCGATTTAGTCCAGAGCTTCAAGCTTCTTGGAGTTGCTGTGCTGCTCTTTAAAGGAGTTAATGATCAACCCCCTGCGCTCTAGTTGTTACGTAGGCTGAAGGCCCAACCCCCTCAGCTAAGTGCATGTGGGCTGTTTACTGCAGAAGTAGGCTGTGTCAGCTGAGAGTTTCTGTTCTGTACAGTACACTCTCTATGCAGCTAAATGCAGCCAAGGCAACCAATTCTGTGGCAGCTGGCCAGCTCTGGAGCTTGCTGGATGAAAATGGAAGGTGGCCTGCCGGGGAATCAATAACCAGGGACAATTGGAGGGGGGGAGGGAACAGGGTAAGGTCAAAGACCTCTCAACACCCAAAGAACTTTCATTTCAAAGCCCAAAGAGCTCTGCCACTGCCTCTTTGCTAACAAAAGCCCACAACTTGCTCCAGCTACAACATCCGTGGACAGCTTTCTTTGCTTTTAAGGAAAAAGGGGGTTTCTGACAGCTACGAGCAAGCAAACTGTGTGGCATAAATCTCCTTACAAATATAAATGGAATGTATTATTCCTCCCATGCCTAACTGGGGGAGGAGGGACACATAAGCTCTCTCCTAGGACTGCTTTCTGAGCATTTAGTTATTACTCATTTTTTGTGTGTGTGCTGTAATAGCCCTAAATCAAAAGAGTTTTAATTGAGAAGGTACACAAATTATTCCAGTAGAAGAGGTAAGGTTTATGCTTATTACATTTTCATATCTTTATAATCTTGCTCCAAGGCAGAGGAGCTGAAAAAAGAAGCAAACGGTCCGGTTTCTCAGCTTGATGATACAACTTTCTTTATCTCTTCCCAAATCTCTTTCCCTCTCCCCCTCCCTGTGTGTGTGTGTGTGTGTGTGTGTGTGTGTGCTTGGGCGTGTGTGTGCACGTGCATGAGCATGCAGAAAGCCTTGCAATTCCTACCATATCATATCCTCAAGGTGACCCCGGAGGATTGAGAAACTTCCAGAGAGGATCAACAATAGCTTATTGTGCATGCCAGGATCTTAGCAGCATTTCAGTTTAAATGGATCTCAGAACATGTGCTCCATTTCTATAGCTGATAAACAGTCCCTCCCGCCCCATTCTGTCTCTTTTATGTTATCACTAATCACTTCCCTGACTAAATCCCCCTAGATCTCCTGGGACTTCGCCTCCAGGAATTCTTAGACAGTTGGGTCTATATTCCTAAAATTCCTTATTTGCCTAAGTCAGACTTTCCAGTCTGATACTGCTGGGTTTCATTGGAATAAACGGTATGGGATGACAAAAACTATAACCTAATCCAGTACATTTGGGATGCTAGTTGTTATTAATATACCAGCTGCCAGCTAAATAATTTACAGCTAATTAAGCCTTAAATTAAGTAATTGATTATAAAATGTTTAAACTTATAATGTTTAAATTGAGCACAATTGCCCAAATTAATTAGCATTAGTCTACACAACAGCTTTACTGCAGTGCAGTGAAATAGTTACCTAGGTAAAGTTGGAAGAAATATCCTTCTGGATTCAGTTCCAAGTGGGGAAGAAAGACACTAGAAACATGGTGACTGCTTGGAAAGATGGTTTAATGGTGGGATCAGGATCACGTGCCTTGGAGATGTTGGCCGAAGAAAAGGGGAAGAGATGCTGAGAGTCCCTTGGTTTTATACCTTCTTGGCTTTGAACTTCCTGGGGCACAGGAAAAATATCCTGATTGGTTGCTGTCAGAGGTCATGGCTAGCTTTGTAGGTTGTCTGTGTGCTGAGCTTGGTTGAATCTTGCCGGGTGATGCAATGAAGGGCAATTATATGGCTCTGCCTGAAGGAGGTAGATCTTTGCTAGACTGGCCCAGGCCTTAATGGCCCATTCAGAGATGGGGAGGGGGGGCTGACTTTCTGCCTCTTTGAGTTTCTACTTCTCTTTTAGGGGAAATATTCTGCCTTTTTAGTATATCCTAAAATATTACATTTTTCTAGGAGAGGGATGGGTTTTAACTTCCAACAGTAACATTCTATGGTTTTAAAGGACTAAGTTATTTTATTCCCATCCATCCAGGGGCATCATATTGTCATCACAATTCTCTTGATTGCATGGCCATTTCATCATGTGAATGGTGAGTAAGAAAAAGAAGTTCATAACTATAAGGGCAAGAGAACTCAGGTATTAAATATCAATGTTTTAACTTCAAGATATCTATTTATAGTTGGCAAACGAGAAGTAGGTTCTATTGTTCTGATGACTGCACATTTTGGAGTAGATAAAGATCTGCTCAATGGTCTGGCCTGCATTCAGCAGAACATTATCTTTCAGGATTTAAATCTAATTTCACCACCAACCAGGCTCATCTCACCTAAATGTTTGCTGAGGTTTCTTTTCTTCAGATCAATTTCTTCTCTCTGTTTCCATTAGCTCCCTCTGCCAATCCAATGCCTTCCTTCTACTTTATTCTGTCATTTTTCTCTGCCACAGACCTCAGTCTGCAATTTCTTGAAGTTCATTATAGGAAATAGCACATCTGGAAGAATGGTGGGAGGGATGCAAAGCAGGGGTGTGCTGCTGGGGGTTCGCAGGGGTTCGGGCGGACCCTTAGCGAAGATTCTATGAGGTTTGCCGAACCCCCAAATCCCACTCCTGGCTGGCCTTGCCCGCCCCACCCCACCCCTACCAGGAGTCTCCACACAGCCTGTTGTAGATGCAGGGCGTGCATGGAGGCTTGGGGAGGGAGAAAAATGGGCTTCCCAGAAGTTCAGGAAGGCTGGAAACAGGCCCATTTCCAGCCTCCAGAGAGTGTCCAGAGCAGGGGAGAGGCCGTTTTCACCCTCCTGGAGGCTCAAGAAAAGCCTCCAGACCCCAGGGAGGGCGAAAACAACCCCCTGCCATGGTGCAGGAGTCTGACTAGGCCACGCCCTCCATGACCACGCCCACCCAGCAACCGGGCAGCGAACCCATTACTGAAGTTTTTCAATTCCACCCCTGATGCAAGGCACAGAGAAATGCTGCCATGCTGGCCACTGTAGTTGGGAATGCCAACAATAAAGCATTAGAACAGCAAAATGTCATTCTAATGCTAGCAACAAAGTAAGAGAAAATCAGTGTGAAAGTAAGAAAACTGTGGCAACACTGCTCATCATTTAACAGATTCCCTGCTATGACAATTCAAAGAAGACAGGGATCAATAAACAGGGTCTTATATGGGGGGGGGAAGGAAACTGTCTGACCACATTTTTTCTTACAATTGGATGGAATTACATCAGTCTTCTGCTATCTGTTCCTG
>JANHFL010007544.1:20602-33385 GCA_032468155.1 Oxyrhabdium leporinum
AATAAACAGGGTCTTATTTGGGGGGGGTAAGGAAAAACGAACAGAACCTTTTTTTTTTTTGTGGAGGACTCCAGGTATGTTGGAATAGAAATAGATAAGGAAGAAAGTAATATTCAAATAATAAGAAACCCATTCTATAAATTAGTAGTTAGATCTGAATGTTAACTGAATCCAGTTAATCTGCATCACAGAGAATGGCCCTTGTTCCTGGAATACCAAAAATTCCCACAGTGATTTAAAAAAAAGTGCACTGCACAGTTGTCTCTGTGTCAGAAAACACATTTTGCAAGAGAAAATTGGAACACAATGTTTTAGGACAATCCCTATTTAGGGATCTTATCCTTATTGAGATTATTATTATTATTATTAAATAATAATCAAAAATACTATTACGATTAAAAATAGAGACCGAAGTGAGATGGCAACACAAGACGCTGCATGTATGTGAGCTCCATGTGATAATTTTAAATGTTATAGTGTAAATATTGGGTAGGAACCTTTTTTATTTGAAGCACACAGCATCAGTAGCAGCTTTGGTTTGACTGCAATAAGCTAGGTTTACTGCAGATGTGTAGTGTGCCAATAATAAAGAATATAAACTAAAGGTAAATTCTATGCATTTTTTTCTCAGATGTATTTAGTTCTCCCAACTACAATACAGACAGACTTAGTAAAGCTGAGAATACTTACCGCAGAAAGATGGAAGAATGTTTGAGAACATAATAAGTAGAAGAGCTGTTAGTATTGTTATTATTTAAATACCTAAAATAGTCCTCACAGGAGATAGCTATTGTGAACCATGATTAGACCCAGAGATTGGTGTAGTACAAGATTACAAAGAGGGAGGAAGCCAAAAAATCACAGATTTTTTTACCTCCAACAATACCCACATGTAACTCTTCTTAGACAATGGCTTCAGTTCCCAAATGAAGGCCATCTACAGTGGAGCCATCTCATGACTGATCAACAGAGCTTTACTCTATGTTTCTTGATTGAAACTGGAGTAACCCTAGCCAAAGAATTTGTCCTCGTGTATCAATAAATTTACATATGGACAACAAATATTCTTTTGAGAGAAACTAGTCTATGTTGGGAGGTGAAAAGACAGAGGATATCAATGACCTTCCAACTCCAGGCTAAAAAGGCTGGTGAAAGAGAAACTTTAAGCCAATAACATGCTTGGGTATGATGTTTAAATTACTCATTAGCATAATAGAAAATAATTTGTTGTTGTTAGTTAGTTGCAAAGTTGTGTCTGACCCATCGCGACCCCATGGACTCCAGGCCTTCCTGTCCTCCGGCCCTCCAGGTCTTCCTGTCCTCTACCATCCCCCGGAGTCCATTTAAGCTCATGCCGACTGCTTCAGTGACTCCATCCAGCCACCTCATTCTCTGCCGTTCCCTTCTTCTTTTGCCCTCAATCGTTCCTTCCTTTTCATTAGCTGGCCAAAGTATTTGAAGTAGGAAATGATACCCCAGTTTATTTGGAAGAAAATAACATCCTTCTAATAGAAAAAAAGGAAATTAAAGGAAAAGCAAAGGTATAAAAGATCAACTTTTGATTAATAGTTATTAGAAAAGCCGAAAGAACAATTTATATATAGTCAGAATTGATTATAAAATGGTATTTGATTCTTTACTCCATAGCTGGATTATCAAGTGCTGGAAACACATGGTGTCGGGACAAACATTGTATAAAAAATAATAATGAATCAGTGGAAGACAGAATTGGTGGTTGGAAAAGAAAAATATGGGTTTGTCAAATTAGGAGAGGCATCTTGCAGGGTGGCTCATTATCACCCTTGTTATTTGCCATTGCCATGATCCAGGACATCAGAAGCAAAAAAATCTTAGCTATCAAACTGCCAAAAAATGCTAAAAAGTCTCACATTTGTTTTATATTGATGATCTGAATCTTTATGGAAAATCAGAAATAGAAATCCAGTCACTGACAAGTACTGCACAAATTTTAGCACAGATATAGCAGTAGAATTTGGCCTAGAGAAGTATGATACAGTATAAATAAAGTGGAGTAAAATCACAAACAACAATGGCATTCTAATGCTGAAAAGCCAAACCATCAGAAGCCATCAGGATGAAGTATCTGGGCATGTCACAGTTGGATGGCATCAAACATGAACAAGCTAAAAATGTGCTTAGCAAAGAATACATCCAAACAGAAAAAAAACTGAATTGTCGTAAACAGCATTAAAGCTATCAATGCCTGGCCCATATAATACAATACACTGTGATGCAATACACTGCTGGAACTATTAGCTGGAGACAAACTTAACTGTGGCAGTAGAAAGCAAAGATAGTACTAATAGTAAACAACCTGAGCACCACCTGAATACCATCAGCATTTACAAAATCACCATCAGTCAATTGCAAAAGGTAGCTTTATCTGGAACAGCTTACATCTTGCCTTGTTATATCTTGAGTCTCTGGCTTATTTCTTCTTCCTCCTTCCTAGGTTCCAGGTTACAATGATGTAGTAAACTTAGAAGGTAAACTAGCAAAAGGTTTTTCAGTGCAAGAAAGCTGTAGAAATGTTGCCATTCTGGATTCCAATCTAGACATAACAATTACTTGAACTACTACTTCAGCTATACTTGATTCTTTTGGATATTTCTTTCTATTCTACTGTTAGACATCACTTGATTCCACAGACAACATTCAAGATGCAATTGCATCAATACACTGTTTGACATAGTGATTATTATCTATTAGATCTACTAGACCAGGGGTGGTAAATTCATGGCCCACGGCCGGATGCGTCACGTGCTGGCCCCACCCCTGCCCGGTTTAGCGAATGGGAAAAAAGTCCCGATACGTCACATGACACCGCTGTGATAACGCAAGTTTGACATCCCTGTACTAGACAGTTGAGAGTTGCGATTTAAAAAATGTCAAGAAATTTTGATTTAAATGCAACTTTCCACATAATCTAGATTTTAGTGAAAACTTGACTAGAAGTAATGCAGATATTTTCCATTGTCTAATTATAATGACAACCACAATAACCTAAGGAGCTTAATTACATTTTTGCATTTAATCAGCAATAAGATAGCATGGCTAACTGAAATAACATCAAGCTGAATTTAATGTACAAGGAAACAAAGAAATATTGGTGGATCCAGCTGTGCAAAGCAAATACATGATTTCCCACTTCTTCTTTGAGTTGATGTATTTCTGGTCCATTCCACTGCTTTATAGAAGAGTTCTATTTTTTAGAAACTTCAGCCAAGTTTCAGCACCTGCTTGGTTATGTTTTTAGGAACTGCTAAATAATGCAGGTTTTTAAAAAACCAGTCCTTCTTCCTCTTAAGATACAGGTGTCTGCTTTTGTTGTTGAAGAGGATTCTTCTCATTACTGTTTCAGATCTTCATATGATATTATTATAAATTGCAGACACAAAACCAAAATGCCTAGCTTGGGTCCTGCTGTTTGAAGCAGTGATAATGGAAATGTTTTTCAACAACACAATTTTAAATTGAAAACATGCTCAATGGAAGACATTGCTTTTGAAGTTACTTCTTATCCAATGCAAAATGGAATTGATATCTCAGCTGAGAATCACCTTATCTTTGCCTTCAAAGATTTAATGCACTATGTGCATTCAGTTTTTACACGTTCAGTAATAGAGCAGAATTTACCCAGACTTTCCTTTTATCTTTTTGTCACATTTCTCTTTCCTGCTCTGTTTCTTTATACAGTGATTTTTCATCTAGGTTACATTCATTGTTATTTCGAAGAACTGCTAATAGGAGACAGCTTAGGTGTCTGCTACTAACTACAGTGATGGAAAATATAATGAGAAGTACTTTGTGATGTTATGACAGAAATCCTGCTTGCTTGTGCTTGTGGCCGAACTTTGGATGCAAATATATAAATTGCAAGGCTTGCGTTGTGATGTCACAACATGGTTTCTCTCTCCAATATCTATGGATGATGGGGTATCTCTGATCAACATCTCTTCTGGCATCTGAGAGCAAAAACTGTTAGATAAAAGGCGAGGTAGAGATGGGCTCTAGATCCATCAAGGAGTGTAGCAGTGCTGAAATCTACAATACGAATTTCCAAAACAACAGCAGTAAGGCATTATTCTGCTTTATTTTATTTTATTTTTATTAGGGTCATAAAAATACTAGTAAGAAATAAAAACAGTGAGGATTTGGAACGAGATATGCAATATTTTATACACTTTCTATGGTATTTCCATATAATTTACATAAGGTATAATTTGAAAATGGCTATTTTCTAGTAAGTTCAATGTTCTGTAAAATAAACGGGAATTTCTCCCTGAGGTTTTTGCCTCTGAAAACTTGAAAGTGTACATTCTTTGATTCCATAGATATGGGACAAACAACAATTATTCTATATATAATAGTATGCTGTCCTTGCACTGATGTTGCTTGATCATGTAATCCCTCCATCCTGCAAAATAACTAACAGACATATAGAAAAAAAGCTCAATTTTTCTTCAAGCAACTTTAGTCATACTCTGTGATAGCTTAACTAAATCAGGCAAGAATTATCAATAAATTAAAGCACTCTTACTGTAAACTTGTATTACTTTGCTCCAAAAGCCTGTCAAAAGTTCATGTAATTGTTATTAATCAAAAACCCTTGGTACCATCTTCTCCAAAGTAGTTCTGCCTATCCAATGCAGAGAAAAGCTGATCAGGTACAATCCAGGAGAAAAATCAGAAAAAAATGAACCCAGAAACTGTCCTTCTGTGTGATAGGCCCAAAGTTGTCGAATATCTTTTATCCTGAGTTTTGGCCAGAATATTATCTATTCGTTTTTTTAGAAAACTGTTAAAATGGCTTTGAGCTTGTATCTACTTTGAGGATTGATTTTAGGTTTGGAGACAGTTTATATTTTGTTTTGGTTTTATGGTAAAGCAGGGCTATCAATGATATCTTTTTCTTTTTGGTATATTTATAGGCTCTTTCGTATCATATTACTGCATGTCAGTGGACTTTGCTTTAGTGGGATTGCATAAATTGTTTAGAGTCTTGTGAACTGGGCAATAGAGAAATGTGTCACACACATTATATAAAAAGAGAGATTCTATTAAGTCAAATGTATAAGATGTTCCTATCTGTTACTGTAACTTCCAGGGTTTTTTTTAAACTTCATGCTAGTGAATTGATTCACGTGCCAACAATGTTTCTTCTTTTCATATTTTGTACCAATTATTGTGAAGAATTTATAAAGAACACTGATGAAATGAACCTGAAACAAAGAAATGCAAGTAACTGTAGGCGTGATTTCATATTAAACTACCTATGTACACAAGCCAACAACCACACCTATGTATTATATATTTCTTATATAATGGAAAAGATGATGCTTGATGTAATTAAAGCAACCCTCAGCAATCCTCATCCTTCACTTGTGTTTGTGTATATGACAGAGAGAGAGAGAAAGAGACAGACAGAGATAGACTGTAGTTTATTAAAGCCAGAAAACCATTTATTTGTATGATCCTAGAAAAAGTTAGATCAAAATATATGCATATTCCCTACAAGGTAAAAGCATGGTTTTCCAAAAGGGTGAATTACCATTATTTTTTATTCAAACAATGAAAATAAAGATAACACACACACCCCCAGTACATTCACTATTCTGTGTCTCATAAACATAACAGATTTGTTTAGCAATTTCCCATAAAAAAAACCTAGCATATTCAAATGGGTCTGTTTATTTGCATTGTATTGGTCTGCATATAAATAAAGCTAGCTTGTATAAGTCATTCTGGTCTTCTATTGTTATACTGATAGTCCTTGATTAATGACCATTCATTCAAATGACTGTTCAAGGTTATTGCAGTGCTGAAGGAATGGTAGCTACACCTGGTCCACAAAGTTCTAGTTACTGCAGTGCCCTCAAAGTAACTTAATCAAAATTCAGTTACTTGGCAGCCCACCTTACAACCCTAAGGGTGCTTCAAGTCGTCCCCCCCAACCTATCTCCCCCACTACCATCCAATCTATGCCTTTTTGGCCATCTTGCACTCCACACCCCTACCAGCCCTACTGCCCTTCTCTGGCTTCATCCTCCTGCTGTTGTTGAGGCATTGCTAGCCTAGCCCTTCACAATACAACTGCTGACCACACAAGGCCTTCCTTCTTCCTGAGGCTACACTCCCCCCTAGTCCAAAGCCAAGTTCCAAGGCATTGGAAGCATTCTGAGGCCTTGGATTCCCTTCTCCAAGTATGTGTCTTTATGTTTCATTATCTCTCCATCCATGAAACAGGATTTCATTCAAACATTCTGATCCCATCTAACCCCAGTAGCAGAATTTGTCAGGACTAGACAACTAGTCCTGACAACTAGGTTTATCTAGTCTAGTGAAAAGAAGGATAAGGGGTGAAATAATAGCAGTGTTCCAATATTTGAGGGGTTGCCAGAAAGAAGAGGAGTCAGCTTATTTTCCAAAGCACCTGAAGACAGGACAAGAAGCAATGGATAGAATCTAATCAAGGAGAGAACCAACCTAGAAATAAAGAGAAATTTTCTAACAGAACAATAAACCAGTGGGACAGCTTGCCTTCCAAAGTTGTGGGTGCTCTATCACTGAAGGCTTTTAAGAAGAGACTGGACAGCCACTTGTCTGGAATCATATATGATCTCCTGCTTGAGCAGGGGGCTGGACTAGAGGACTTCCAAGGTCTCTTTCAACTCTGTTATTTTGTTCTGTCCTGAATCACATCATGTATTATGTGCCATCACATTCCCAAGACAAGAATTGTAAATCTGAGGCACAGAAGCAAAACTGAGGAAGGAGTTCCTCAGCCCTTCTCAGTGTGGAAATGGGAACCTTTGTTCACTGCTGACACTAGGTTAGGTTCTGCATAGGATCTAAATACCAGAATACTTTTTCAACAGCTTTTGCATTCTTCACAACAGCTCCTGGAAAAATTCCAAGCTGCTTCTAAGCACTGCCTAAGGTGATCCAATGATCCAGGGTGTTCACCTTCTCCCTTTTCCAACAATCACTCTTCCTGGAGCCTTTTCTGGGAAGTTTTATGCTGGATTCTGGTGCACCCAGTCCTGAAAGATGCAACATCTCTTCTCTTGCATTTCTCAGAAGAGAATGATACCTTTTGACTGTCACTTAGATCTCACTTAGAGGCAGGACTATTAGCAATTTAAAAAGCTCACAAGAATTTAAGTACTCCTGATAAGTAATTCCTTACTGAAGAAAACCTAGGAAGCCATAATTAAAATATTCTGGTTAATCCTGTGTTTCAAAAGCAAGCCCTTTGTAGAGAAACAATATTCAAACTCTTTTGTACCTCTTTCTTAATCCTGCTGTATGAAAAGATTCCCCACTCCCTCTTTTGTGCAAAAGGGCCATTCAGCGTCTGTTCCTTACTATATTTAGCACTGACCAGATTTTTTTTTTCACGGACTCTTTCACAGGTAGGATCCAATGAGTTTGGGTTTCTTAGGGTAGACTTGCAGCATGCTCAGCCTCAGAGACTCAGGGTGACCTTCCCCAATGGAAGAAGCCTTGAAAAGCAAGGAAGGTGAGACAGACAAGAGTGTTTTGGCCCTGTCTGGGTAGCTCTGAGGTGTGTCAAATATGCATTGCAGAAGTTGTTACTGTGAGCCCAAAGGTTACAGAAGGAGAGCCCAGTTGCCAGGCGTGGCTTCTGGAAATGATCAGTTTGCATATGTGAAACAGGCTCTGAACAAAGTATAATAAGGTGGGGGGAGGAGGTCACATAAGCTCATCAATTATTTTAAGGGATCGTGATGCCACAAAGGTTGAGACACCCTGCTCTAGATTACTTCTGTCTTAAAGTTCACCTTACAGAAGAAAGCTTTGCTTTGCTTTGTTTCATAGATTTGTTTCTTTGTTTGTTTGCGTTATCCAGTGCAGCATTTGGTCATGGCCTTCTTTTTCTGCTCACATCCATCAGCACTGAAAGGGATGCAGTTGGTTTTGAGCATAATACACCTTTCCTTTTTTACGAAAATAACGAGGAATGAAACATTCTCCCCTGCCTCAGACACAACAACAATAATCTCCACAAGCAATGCTTACAAATGGTAGGCTGCAAATGCAGGAGTTAAAAGAACTCTTCTCTAATCATAGTGCAAGGTATAAAAAGCTCATTTATAAAATAAAGCTTTAAGGTAATTTACCCAAAAGCAAGAGACAGCAAAAACAGACAGGAAATTGATCTTTAGAGATATTAGTAAACCATTGCTAGACCATCTAGATGTGGTTCTGTGTAACGAATACGGGTTCCTTTCTTATCCATTGCAGAAATCTAGTTATCTGAAACACTAACAATAGCTATGTCATGAAGCTGGAACTTCTACTGCAGATTATATTTATATATTCCTGCATTAAAAATCTTATAACTGGCAAATTGCCGTATTTTTCTCTTCTCACCTAGTCAGTGCATAAATTATAACAGAACTTGAAATACAAAATGGGTTAAGTTAATGCACTTAACACTGGTTTGATAATAAGTGTGACCACATACAGATAGTCTTCAACTTATGACTGCAGTGGAACCAAGAATTTCCATCATAAGTTATGAAGTCGTAAGTGAAGGCAATCACACGACCAGTCACAATTTTATGACTTTTTTTGCAGTGGCTGTTAAGTGGATGCTTTGGTCATTAAGTGAACACAGCAGTCATTTAGTGAATGCAACTGTTGTTAAGCAAATCAATGTATTACTAGGGGGGGGGGGACTGCTTGCTGGAAACCAGCCCCAAAGGCAGGAAACTGGCAAAAAACATTACAAATTGCAGTCATGTGACTTGGAAAACTGCAATTGGCGATAAAGATGACCTGATTGCCAAGCAACTGAAATGCAGTCATGTAACCACTGGAAATGAGGTCAGAATTCTGGAACCAGGAGGTCCACTGTAACTTTGATCAGTTTCTAAGAGACAGGTCATTAAGTGAAGATGAGCAGTGCTCCTCCCAGATGGAAATGATCCATTGTTGGATAATTACTAAGTGATAATGCAAAGTTTTAATAAAATTGCTTTTGACAAATCTGACCAAGGGATGCCAAATCTGGAAAAATCTGCAAGATGAACTCAAGAATGGCCAGATTCATGAGTACGTAGCTGATTTCTAGGGGTATGAAAGAATGTGCATTGAGATGATCTTGCTGTGATTGATCATACTTCTGGATGAGGAAGAAGAGTAAAAGGTGGAATGTATTCTGGGTTTTCAATGCAAGCTAGGACAATTAGAAAATCTTATTCACTGGAAGGGCTATCCTGAGGTGCTCAGCATTTCCACCTAAAATTTTCATATCCCCTTGAACTGCTACCAGTAGTGATAAGAGGGTCCCCAGTGCCTCTTTGCTTCTTTCCGTGTTGGTCCTCCAGTTGCAGTTGCCATGTGACAGGAAGGGAAGGAACAATTTCTAAGTCCATCTAGCTCTTCCCTTTCACACTTGTCCATTAACTTTGGTGAGATGCCGGGTCATCTGCAACTGAGGGAGGGGAGTGATTCTGATGGGGCAGGTGATGTGAAGGAATGAAGATCAGGCATTGAGAAAGAATGAATGGACTATTAGAGATGGGGAGGGGGAGATGCAGAAATGGTTAGTAATTCCTAAGAAAGAGGAAAGCAAAAGGAAGAAACACAAAATAAGCCCACCTTGATTTATCCCTGCGTAAAATGGAATAGACAATAATTCTGACAGGTTTTTAAGATTCTGTTATTTTACCCTTCCACAGTAAAGACAATGGTTCTCAGCCTTTTCTTTATCATGGACCCCCTTTAAATTATTTTTGTGCTGTTTTGTGTGACCATGGCCACAGACTCCCAAGACTTCACTAAACATTTCAATCATAACATTTCTTCAAGACTACATGGACCCCCTGTGATGACATCGCAGTCCCACAGGGTGTGCAGACCAGAGGTTGAGAACCACTGTTCAAAGACACACAACCATGCCTGTTTCTTGATCCTGCTTCCTTCAAAGGCTGATAAAGACAGCTTGTTTGAAAGAGATGTTTAAACAGTCTTTGAACGCAATGAACTTTGATGTTGTGTCATTTAGGAGTGCAAATCCCCACATAATCTACTAAAACCGTTAAACACACAGTCATATGTGTTATTTATAAGGTTGCCAATGGCAGAAAGGCTACATTCTTCTCTTTTAACCAAGTCAGTTTTGTGAATGTTCTTACTTGTTTAGGCAATATTTTAGAAGCTCTACAAGTGTTTCATAATACCATCTAGTGCTCAAACAAGTAAATTCTCTACTGTTGTTCTAATCTCTTAGTTTCAGAACTGAAACACATATGTGCACTTGTAGAAATATACAAAGCAATACGTTGTTCCTTTGTAACAAAAAAAAATAATCTCTCCCAGCTATTACATTTGTATGATAAACTTCAGATATATGGAATGAACTCTTCTAGAATAATTCCAAAGTGTAAATTATGGTTGGGCATGGATCAGCTATGACAATATGATTTTCTAAAATTCAGATTAATCATCCCCATTCTCAGTTTATGCCAAGGATTCCATACAGCCTTCATTTGTCACTAATACATGTCACAAATTTGAAGTATTTATGGCCAAATATTTGAAAAACATAAGCATATGCTTACCCTAGTATGTGCCTTCTTTCTGGTATCTTTAGGAAACCCTGATATATCCTGATGGTATGTTGGCTTGCTAACCATACAGATTTTGTATCAGATTTGCTAAAGAGGCCAGCCTCCTGAGCGGCTCACAATATGTAGTCTCATCTCTGCTTGTCTTGATTGGTTAAAATGCCTGGAATGGAAAGATTGCAAAGTAAACATTACAAAGAAAGAAACAAATGTTGTTGAGCCTGTTTGATTACAAGTGACTCATCATAGAAATTATTGGTTCTTATTGAGAAATGTGTTCATTATGTTTCTTGTACAAACTAGTTTACTTTGGCTGAAAAGCTACAGTATACATGTTTACTTCTGACATTTGGAAGATAAAAGCATCCCAGCAACAAACTAGAATACAAAACACATGAGATTATTTAATTTGGGAAGGAATATTACAGCATGATGTATCTAGATACAGCCAAAATATGGGAGTCATTCCCACAAACATTTAAAGACTGTGCAAATTTACCTTGACAGAGAAATTAATTGAATTCTTATTAGCAAGCATTGATCAAATACATCTCTAAATTCCAGTACATTCATGCATATCTACAGTTTGTCTTTTTCTTTAACAACAAATAACAAGGAAAAAAATAGAAAAGGGGCTTTCCAATCCAATTGCACAGATTAAAAACTTCTAAAATAGCAAATCCTAAATGGCTGAAATGGCACCTCCCTGAGCTGACATGACATGGTCCTGAATGGAGCCCGGAAGAAAACAGTGAGCATTTTGCAACTTCCATTGGATTCAGTGCATTGGAAATTATCATCATTCTCAGCCTTGGCTAATTTTGTGCCAACATTTTGGACTCTATCTCCCATGTCTGTTATAACACAGAACTGTGCATACTCTTTGCTCTACTCATTATCTGCTCTTTTATGCCTTTGGAGGCAGCTTGGAATGATTTCAACTTTTAGAATGTTAGTTCATGCTGGAGGATTAAACAACGGAAAGGGCACAAATTGTGACTTACTGTTTGCAATGGTTGCTTAGAATATACATTTTACACAAGAGTTAGAGTCACCATGGGCTTATTAAAGGAGAAAGAAAAGGCCTAGATAGATGGATAAACAGATAAAAACAGGACCGATTGGTCCATCCATCCATCCATCCATCCATCCATCCATCCATCCATCCATCCATCCATCCATCCATCCATCCATCCATCCATCCAAAGTATCAGTACTTTTAGATTCCATGCGTAAGATGTATTTTAACATCTACAAAACATTTTCTAGTTAGCAATATAGCAAAATCATTGCCATAGGATGGGGGCAGGCTTCCTCGGGCTGGCACTTTCAGATATATTGCATCTTCAGCTTCAAGAATTCTTTACCCTCATGAGCAATTGCCAGTCTATATGTCTCATTATTATTGAGAAATCACTGTTTCCCCCCCCCCTTTTATTCTGTCTCATTTCCTGTTGCCTTGCAAAATAGCAACACAGATAGGCTACAAAAATACGCTATAAGGAGCTTTATGGATAACAACCAGCACCATGAATTGCACCTGGAAGCCAATCCATGCAGTTTTCATAGCAGCAGTGACACATGGGCATACTGAAAACTGTTGCAGCATTTTAAACCAGCTGAAGCTTCTGAAGGGTCTTCACAAGCAGGCCCATGCAGAGCCTATTGCAACAATCCAGTTGTGAGGTGAGCCATAGTATCCGATAAATGATACTAAATGAATTGGGAAGTCATAAGGACTTCCCAATTCAGGAAAAGGTGCAAAGGGTGCACAAGGTAAACCCGTGCAAAGTTCCTCCTGGTCTCAGCTGCCACTTGCTCTTTGAGCAACGGCTGAGAGTACAGAAGTAACTAGTGTCTCCCACTCCCAATTCCACAGCTAGTCAGAAGGATTCTCTAGACAATACTATCAAAAGCCACTGAGAGATCAAGGACCACAAGCACTGATGTGCTGCAGTATCTCAGATCCCCCCCAAGCATCATCCCCAAGAGCAGTAAATGCTGTCTCTATACTATATCTTAATCTGAAACATGACTGAAGCAAGTACAAGTGTAGAGCTTAGATCAATCCCAGCACTCTGAAATTTATTTATTTTTTATTTATTTTCACATTTATATACCGCCCCATTCCGAAGACTCGGGGCGGTTTACAGCTTATAAGCAA
>JANHFL010007544.1:58909-77244 GCA_032468155.1 Oxyrhabdium leporinum
GTCATGCTACTATATAATTCTTGGCTTTTTCACTGAAAGGAGCAGATACAAAAGCAGAACCAAACAAGAAATAAGGAATATTATTAGTCTATATGTATTAATCATTAAATTCTAGACAGTGTGGATGCGTAATACTGGTCTCTTGCACGATGTGCCATTGGGAATCATATTCTACACTATTAATTAGCATGGTTTTAAATGGGTTTTGAAAAATTGGATTCTTCAAAATTTTAAGAAAACTACACTATTTTATTATTAAAGTCACCTTTAACAAATTTATGCTATTCAATTGTATTTAGGTTAATAATAACTAATAATTATTTCTGTCTCTTTGCAGGTGGTATGGTCAAGAAAAAGATTACAATGTTCTAGTCATGGATCTTCTTGGACCTAGTCTTGAAGATCTCTTCAACTTCTGTTCTCGGAGGTTCACAATGAAAACAGTACTTATGTTAGCAGACCAGGTATGTAAATTCTGCAAATACTCTGCTTGGGTAAGGAGTACTAGAAGTTCCCTAAAATGTAGTTTGCTTTGTGTTTTCAAATACATAGAAAGGCTTTATAATATCTGCACTTAAATGAGTATTTGAGTCAGATAGACTGAAAAAATAATATGAAAGGAAGATTATCTGCTGAATAGCACAAGATTTGTACGCCAAATCATGAAATACAAAGTATATTATTTCATACTTAACATTATTTATTGTCTTTATTAATCTGAAATTCAAAAGAATAGCTGCAATAATTCTACGCTATATCTCTTGTATTTATAAAAGTTTTAAGAGTGTTGAAAAGAAAATTTAATAAGAACTAATATAAATTAAAGAAAGAAAAATATACAAATGCAAAAAGAAAAAGAAAAAGGAAGTAGCTTCTGATTTTCAGTACAGCAAATATAAGCACAACTACAAAATTACCTCTTATTCAGGGGTAACAAAACTGGGTTTTTTTCCTATTGTCCTTTTTTTCTAATGTCAAAGCCATAAATCGGAAGTTCATTTTTTTCTTTTTTTGCGCAAATGAAGATATGTGGTTTCCAATCAGCAATAAATGTAGATAAACAGAGAGGGAAAGCCTTGCCTTGTTCTTTTTTGTATACTTGGTTTGTTAGAACTCCATTAACACATATTGTATACTATGTTGTGCCAAAATGCTTTTGTGACTGTAACTGCCAAATAAAATATGGTAAATTGAAGCAATGTTAAAGAAGAAAAACTAACCACAATTTTCATTCAGTCCTTCAATGAAGCATATTGGTATAAAGATTCAAGTATGAGAGTATAATGCAAACATTTCAAAGATACTGTATTACAGGTATTACAGAGAATACCTGTTGAACAGCAGTTTATTTCTACTCTTATTATTTCATTCTTTCTAAATGAATCTAATCAGAGGTATGCTTTGCTTTAAAAAAAACCCCTCATTTTCTATGGGAAAACAAGATTGCTACTATGCTACCAAGTTTAACCACATTATTTTGAGGATGAGAGTTGGAAGAATAGATGCAGAGTTGAGAATGGGAGAGTGCATGCAGGCCACAGATGCCCCTATTTTAAAAATTCTCCAATAGGTCTATGAAAGGGTATTGATTATTTAACATGAAACAGCTAATAACAGAAATTTATTTATTTTTAATATAGAGCAATATATAGACTAGACATGAATGACATAACTTGTTTTTCTGTGGTCAATAATATGAATACATGTACATAATAAAGGCTCAAAATGATTAAAGGATTTTATGCAGAGGAACTATATGTTTTAGTTTTATAGAAAAACAGGATAGCTCTTAACATTATATGTTTGTTTTATATTCTGCTTTTCTACTTGAGCAGATATCCAAGAATGCTGACAAGAAATACAAATAAATTTTGCAATCCAGAAAGTTAAAACACATGAAAATTAATACATTAACAGTTAAAAGTCTAACAAAATGTTTCAGTGGATCTTTTAAATGTATGCCATGAAGCAATATAGAAGACTCTCTTTCATGCGTCAAATAGATATTTAAGAGCTGCTTCAGAAGAGTCTATTCAGCAAATTTCATTGGAAAGACAGGATAATCATCAGCTCTTTCAGGACTTTTAAAGATTAATGTCAAGAATGTATTAATTTAATTCCAGCTTGTTCTCATCTACCACATTATTGTAATGTGGTACGCTTCAAAGGTACAGAATGGTTCTTGGAATTGAATGGTTAAGAAGCAATGATTGGACTCCATCCATTCAATTTCTAATTTAAACAATCCAGAAACTATTGTCAAAGCCTGTTCTATACAAGGATAGTCCAGTAGTTCAAGTTCAAACCTTTATTGTCTATGCACAGCATGTGTACAATGAAACTGAATGAGCTTCCCTTGGTGAAGCCCACCTGAGAACACAGCATACATCTCAATAAATCAATAAATAAAAAAATCCCTAATACCAAATAATAAACTAGCACACTTCACATGCGCATATTACACTGGTTTATGCACTGGTACTGTAAGTCTATCACATTAAGTCTATCACAGTAACGCCATGTTTTAGGAAAGAATAAGTGCCTCTTGAAATTTGACATTAGGGTCTGCCCTGATTGATTTGCTAAACCAAGAGAAGCACGATTTAAATATATTTTGTGAACATCTTGACATTTACAAACCAGAGAATCCATAATAACAAAACATTTGGGACAGTTGAGGGCCAGGAAATGGATGGAATTATGTTCATGAGGCAAAATTTTGAGGGAGGTTTGGAAACTTGATTCTTTCATTTCAAAATGGTAAGAAGCGGCACTATTTGCTGTAGTCATGATGAGAGAGGGCAAAAGAGTCACATGTTTATCCTTGCTACAGACCATGCCCACCAGTCCTATCCCATGAATACCTCTTCTGTCAGCTAAGTCTCAATAATGCATGTCAAATCAGTGCTTTGAACAAAATTCAGTCCCGGATAATAAATGCTTAAGCAACAACAGATATGTGACACTGAAGAGCTGGATATTTTTTTTAGAGGAATTGTCTTCATTGTGACTTCCATCTCTTTGGGTAGATGATAATCTGAAAAGAAACCCATAGTCCAATACATGTACTAAAATTGGAGTTATTCCTGTACCTTTTCCTACTAGCTATTACTTTGAGTATGCACGCATCCATGCCATTTCCCAGTCTTAATTTTTCCTGTACCTGCCTAATGGAACTCATAATACTAGGCTCTCATTGGTTTGTTTGTTTATTTATTACATTTATATTGCCACCTACTTGCACATGGTGGCTGATAGAACTAGCAGTCTAATTACTCACATTAACAGCTCTGCTCCATCCTAGCTCCAACATAACTTTCACACTGAGCTAAGCTTCCTCTACAGCAAGGTTCCTTTGTAGCATCAGGCTCAGACATCTGATACAATAGTAGGCAGATGGTTTTTGCAAGGTGCCCAGAGTGAAAATAACTGATTTTGTGGGAAGGCTGTTTTCCACAGGAAGGTATTAGACTAGTATATACCATAGACACTCGGCCAGATGTTGAGGTGGACTGATCCTTTAATTTACTTAGGCTATACGGTAATCTCCACTTTTAAGTATGTTGATGATGGCTCCATCTCATCTGATATTGAAAAGCATTCATTTACAAAACGTTGAGTCAGTTTATTAACTGGTTTAAATTATTTTCAGGTAATGGGATTGATGCAAATACTTTTGAAGTATAGGAGAGATTATTATTGAAATCATATCTGAAATGCTTTTAAATTTGACCAATTTTCTTGTTTACAGATGATCAGTAGAATTGAATATGTGCATACAAAGAATTTTATACACAGAGACATTAAACCAGATAACTTTCTAATGGGTATCGGACGTCACTGTAATAAGGTTAGTCTAATACTTTTTTTGCATGAAAAAGTTATCATAAAATACAGTTTATTGAAAAGTTGTGCTGCTTGAGTTAGCTATTGGTTAATAGTATTTATCGAGATGAGATTTTAAGTCATACTACTGCACTCAAATCCTATGATCTCAGCCTTTGTTCAGACCTTAATTAAGGTATGTTATATAACGTATATTTCTTTGCATACTCGTTCCTTCTATATAAATATCCTATTATTCAAAATCAATGCATTACAGTAGCACAGCTTGCTATAAACTGTGATTTTGTATTGTTTGCTGTATTTACTAGCATGGTGGATTATTGACTTCCAGTACCTAGAATTTAATTGAGTAGAGTCAACTTATAAAGAAATATTGGTTTGTAATACTACAGAGCTTTGTTTATGCAACTGTGTTCTGTGCAATCACAACCCTGTGGAAGTTCAGAATGCAGTTAATGGGTAGGTATAGGTTAACATTTGCTTACTGAATTTTAATATTTTATTGAATTTTAAGTGGGGTAGAAGGGGATGATAGAAATTGAGCTGGAAATGCATGTTTTCTTTTGAAATTTTTGGTTGGAAATATTCTTGGCTAGCTTGCGAGAGTAAACTTTGCGATACTTTACATTGAGCTCGAGCAGACAGGCAGCATTGGCAATGCATTTAAGCATGCTGTTAAATAGAAATTCTGAAGTTTGGGGAAATGTATGTAAACTGAATCTATATTGGCAGCAGCATTCCCATACAGATTGGTTCTTCATAAGCCATCAGCGTTTACCTTTTTGATATTTTTAGCTATAAAATGTTACTTTTGTTTGCCTGTATGAATGCCAACTTGGAGCCATTACTTGAGAGCAAAATCAAACCAACAACCACCTGTTGAATTCTGCTTTAAAGGCGTTCAGTGAAGTATTAAACAACTTTGGGGAGTTGGGGTGAGAAGAAATTGCAAAAGTCAAATTTAAAAGACACTGTCAGTCCTATTTCTATTGAACCTTATCTCTAAATTTCACATTCTTGTTTCTTTAATGCAGTCCTTTGATTTTCTGACAAGAACTGGAAGTATAATTAGAAAAAAAAAACCAGTCTTGATTTGATATTTCCTCTCTTTTGGGGCCATTTCTCCATATACTTTGACAGTTATAGTGAGCTGGCATTGCAACATTTTATTTGTTTTCTTATGTGGAAATGTCTGAAAAATGTTGTGCTTTGTTAAGTGACTTTATTAGAGTCACGCTAGATGATGTTAAAAAAGGACCACATTTTTCAGTCCTAGCAGCCATATAGATAATAGTGATAAGCATTAAATTTTAGATACTCATTTGATAATCCTATACATAAGATTATAACCCCCTTTGTTTAATCCACACAGAATTTAAAGCTTTAAAAGTGTGAAATCAGCAGTTTTTTTTAAACATTTATATGGTTTAAAGTTTTCATCCTTTTACCAAAAATACAGATGGATTTTGTATCACATGTCCATTGTTTGAAGACATGGTATTTACAGTGATGAGGCTGTTTGGTTAATCATTTTCCGATAAATTATGTTCATAATAAACTAAAATATAGGCAATAAAATTGGAATGCTTTATTTCTAAAATTTATTTTTAAATGTTATGTGTTAGGAATTGTCTTATTCCTAATATATGATCTTCTTTAAGCCTCTCCTACAATAAGCCCTGCATGCTTACGAAAGTGAACTTAAGGTGACTAAATGCCTTCTACCTCTTCCTTACTGAAGATTTATTTCCCACATGTTTGGGGGAAGGGCAGTACATATGTAAAAGTCAAAAATTCTTTTTATTAAGCCAAATATTGCCATTGCTATCCCTGTTCAAGGCAGTGTCATTTTAAAGTGGCATGCTCAAATTTATCTTGCCACATCAAAAAATTTTTCTGTATCATACGATTCTCCTTTGGAAAACTGTAGTGCTTGGTGGAAGAAGGATGGCATTTGGCTACCCTATTCTTTCTCTAACGCCTCGGTGTTGCCTGTCTGCGCCAGCCATTGTTGCAATGTAAGCAATACTGTTTGATGCACTGCCACCCTCTATTGTTTGTTCAGTGTTTAGAATCTCCAGTGGGGAAGAGGAAAAGAAGCATGACTGTTAGTACTTCTCAGGACCCATCTTTCTCAGGATTAAACCAGGTCTGAAACTGTCTCTATTCCAACCTCAATCCCAACTCATATGCATTTTATTTTATTTCGGAAAACATGTAGATTTGCAAAAAGCACCTTATGTTGGCATTATTCAGACATACTTGGCAAACATGTAACATTACTAAGCGCCTGTAAGATAAAAGGTTCTTCTTTTATCCATGTTAATATGATTAAGGATAACAGCCCAAACTTTGTATTAACCCTAGAAGAATAGCTCTGTGTTCCGAAATATGACAAGGAGGATATAGAACGTATTGTGAAGAATTAGAGATGCCTGTGTGTGCACGGTCTGTTAGTAGGTCTTGATTAGATTTGTCTCCCTCGTCATTAATGCAATCAATATGTTTGGGAAAAATACATTTTGGATGGGGAGAATCGAGACCTACTACACTTTTTCCAAAGAACATGCTTTGTTTCCAGCAGTAAATTTAACCAAAAAATTTTAAGTATAGATTAAGAAACTACAGTAATTGAATCTTATTAAAAACTTACCAAATTTTAGTTAGTGATGTCTTAGCTCCTTAAACAGCTGTTTATTTATTAAACAAGAATTTTACTATGATACTTTGGGCCCATGAATTTAGAAATGTGGCAATTGGAATAGGTTTCATTATATGCAGCTTCCTTTTATGCTGTGTTGTGGCTCAAATTACAGTACCTATCTAATTTACAACATTGGAACTTTTTCAAACTTCAGTATAGCCCCAGGCTGGGTTTTAGGATTTCATACTATATATTAGGAGACTGATCTCAATTGTCATAGGAGTTGTCTACTTACAGAAGAACAAGAGATTAAACAAGTCAGCTGTTTAAACTGGATTGCTTAATCGTGGTTTATTTCCATGCATGATCCTTAGTTTGTATTTAATAAAATAGTTTTTGAAAAAAACTGAACCTGAAGTGAAAAAAACCTTAAAAAACGAAAGTTGGCTGAATTCCTTTTCTTTATTGTATAGGGGTGAGGTAGAAGGCAGAAGGGTAAACATGGAGACTCATTGAGTTGTTAAGAACCATTTGGCTTGATCAGGTCATGGCAGAAATGTTTTAGTATCACATAATTGAGCCAGTGTGAAGACTGTCCTATGCTAATTAACAGGAAGTGATACTTCTAGTTCTAAAACTGATTTAGCTAAATATAAAATAGATACATTTTGTACTATCAATAGCAATATCCTTTTTGTGTTAAAGTGTGCTGTCTTGGAGAATAAAATAGTACAAATAAGAGCCTTTATCCCAGTGGAAACAGCAGAAGCACTTTGCCAGTTTCAGATTGGAACAGAGAGTTTCCCTTCTCTGTCTATCACTCCAGTTCTGACTGGGTTTCCTTATTTACTCTGAAACTAAATCAGCAAGATTCATGCAGGCATTGGGGGGAGGGAAGGGTTTAATTAGGAAGATGTGAAGGCAGTAGCTTGGAGAAGTGTGGTTTATTTGGTGGAATAGTATTATATTTAATCTCAAAAGTAATATCCTCACTTGTCAACCAAAGCAATTTATGAGGGAGTGTTATTATGTTGCTAGGTAACTTTGCTCCCTAGCATTTTCCCCAGTAATGAAGCATGGCTTTCGTGTCTTGAGATTGTAAGAATATATTATCATGGAAAAGTTACATGGCAGAGTTGTTTCCTTGCCATAATCTATTCTTAGCTTTAAATCAAATACAGAGAAAAAGAAAAATAAATATATGAAAATTATATTGTCAACTTCTTTTGTAATATTTTTTTAAAAACCATAATGTCTTTCCCGCTTTGTGCTAATAAAGAGAAGGATCTTATAAAATACTAATTGGCCTACTAGTATTTCAACTTTGTAAGGTTTAATTATTTGAATCAAATAGATATTCTGTGCTTTGTACTGTTTTCAGGTCATCTATCATAGATGGTTAAGTATCATCCATCTACATTCATCTATAACATAAACACAAGTGTTCAGTTAACTTTAAATCAGGAGTCAACAGTACTATGCCTGCAACACACCAGGATAGCACTCATTGATCTTCAAAATTCATACTTTTAAGATTGAGCAAAATCTCATGGGATATCCAAATCAGTTACCGTGCTTGAGATCTCAATAAATGTTAATCATTTTTTAAAACTTTTAAGATGTATTTTTAAAAATAAGTTCTGTTAAAGGAATGTTGGTGTGTGATGATGCCTGTTGACTCTGCCTTAAATACTGTCTGTCTTCCTCTCATTGAGTCTAAACTTCTTCACTATGGAAAATTGTAAAGGCCCAACAACTATTTATTTACTTCCTTGCTTATTAAACAAACTTATAATAAAATGTTCCTTAAAGACACTAGTAACCTGAACATCTGTTAAATTATTATTTTCAGTTTTCTAAATTTTAGTTATGTCAATTATTTTGTGCTTTACTTTAGGAAACTTTTTCTCCTTTTAAAAAAATCTCTTTCTGTATTAGCTTTAGATATTTTGCAAAAAAAAATGTATGTGAATTACTAGGACTTTTAATATACTTCCTAAAACAGGCTAGACTAAACTCTTAAAAATTGTCTTACTCCATTAATCTAGCCTTAGATATTTTTTTAGACAGTTTATTTATTATAATTTTAATCTGCCACATCTAACAATTTCCAGATTATTTGTAACTGAAGATTTTAGTTAAATTTGATACTTTAATTAATAAAATATAAAATAAATTATTCTGTGACAATTTGATCTTGAATTCACATATTCAGATATTTTTGATAATATGAAAGAATTCAGCATAGTAGAAACAAATTATAGCAGTAAGTGGCAGAAAAGCAAAATTACTTGAAATTAACTGTAAACAGTTTCATAAAATTGGCCTTTTTTCCTTTTTTGTCATGTATATTATAGGAAATTATTAAATTTATGTGACCTAGCTTTAATTATTTATTTTACCATATTTTAATTCTCTCCAGTTTTTAGAGTCTCTTTAGTGGCATACCAACATATAGAACATTCATAAGAAAGTAATACAATCCACAGTTTTTGCAGTAAAACTCACATTGAATAATTTTGTTTTTTCCAAGTAGATTAGAAAGTTTAGGTCCATTTTATTTTTCAAGTAATAATTAAAGAGTTGTGGTTTTGTTTCCCTTGCCTTTAAATTATAATTGAATTTTATTTTGTTGGTCTGAATTATCTATTAGGCATATACTTAAAACTTCTGTTGATATTTCAAAATGCCATCTGGAAATTTGAATCTATTTTATCTATTTTAAAGTTATTCCTTATTGACTTTGGGTTGGCCAAAAAGTACCGGGACAACAGAACAAGGCAACACATACCTTATAGAGAAGACAAAAATCTCACTGGTACAGCTAGATATGCAAGCATTAATGCACATCTTGGCATAGAACAGAGGTAAGTATCGGAGCAATTTCTGTAATTAGATTAGGAACTGTAAAAAGTTAAACACTATAAATTTTTGAATTGTTTCTAATGCCCCTTATCAATTGTCAGATAAAGAGGCTGAGATTATAATTTAGTAACATTGGGAAGACCACACATTTCTTACCAGTGTCATAATATTTGGGATATTGAATAGTTATTTTATGACAAAAAAGGAAAATTAATTTAAATGTTCTTATAATAGAGCAAGTATTTGCATTGTGTAGCTTATAAACACCAAAATATGCATGACAGATACATCTTTATCCATCTTATACCTACATGTTGCCTTAACAAGAGGTGTCAGACTTGCAGCCTATGGGCTGCATGCGTCACGCGCTAGCCACCCCCACCCCCGTTTTAGAGAAGAGGGGAAAAAGTTGTGATACGTCACATGACGACAACCTGATGCCATGAGTTTCACACCCCTGCTTTAACAAGTAAAGTCATTTGATATAACTACTTAACAGCAGAGCGAATACTGAAATACAGTACTTCAGGGGAAGTTAACTTTTTCTTTAACAGATCAAGAGTTTTCATACACTTTTCATAATATGTGAATCATTACCTTTTCCTTCCTTCTGGTGATAGTTTGTAATTTTTAAATTGTGTTCAACTTCTTTTAACATAGTAATTTTGGACTTAGCATGTTTTGTGATGCCTTTGTTGGCATTATAGTATCACCAAACATGAAAAATGGATTATTTCTGGAATCAGTATTTTTATCATAAATTTTCAAAATTCGTACGGTTAAATTTAGCTTTTGAATGTTTTCAGTTATATTTTATGTAGAACAAGAATCATAATTGTTCATAACAGTTTTGTTGTGATGTGCTTTACTATTATGCCTACACAATTTTCATGCTTCCATGATCTCGCTGTTGTAGTATTATCAAGATAGATATGGGGCTGAATGGAGGTCATGTAGCTTGTTTTACTCACAGTTGTTGACCCAAAGTAGAAAATGATTGGAAAATAAGGGGAAATGATTTCAGCAGTCATTATCCAAAGTTAATATTTCCTTTTGCATAAAATATGTATGTTATAAAAATTTGCTTGATTATTATTTTATTCTCTCAGAACTCCACCCCAAAATAAGCTAAAATTTGGAAGTTAGCATTTGATAGGGAGAAAAATAGCAAAATAAAAACTTGGATATGCCAGGAAAACTGGTATGCGGTTTTCTGTAATAGTTAAGCAGTTTGCTAAAATTGGAAGTGCATTACTATATCATCTCTAAGAAAAACAAAAATTAGAAGAAATAAGATATGCATAATTTCACAGTTCTCCAAATAAGCTTGGTAAATCTTATTTATTACTGTTGCATATCAGTTGCACATTTTCCTGACAGTTCATTTTCATAACCTGTTGAGACCCGAGAAGTGATGCTATGCAGTTTATGAATAAGCGCATAAAACTTTTTTCCTCAGTCGTCGTGATGATATGGAGTCATTAGGATATGTATTGATGTACTTTAACAGAACCAGCCTGCCGTGGCAAGGATTAAAGGTATGTTAAAAACTTCATACAGAGTTGTAAAAGACCATACTAAAATATTGGATGGTCAAGCACAATATTGTATATTTGTAATTCAGATACCATGGAATAGATAGAATCTCTGGCATGATATGCCACCCTACACATAAGTAGAAACCGAGTATGGTCTAGGCTGCTGCTTTTATTTGTTTATCTCTGACAAATACTTTACAGTTAGAAGATGCTCAGAGAAAGACATTAGGGGTGAGATAGCCTTAAAGGACAGTGTGCAGTTTGAATAATAATTCGGAGAAGTTATGGAAAAGTGTGTCCTCTCTAGAGAACTTTGGTTATCCTCAGTCCTTGCTCAAAGTACTGCAGCCTCTCCATCTTCAGGACTGTGGATTGCGATGTAAAAAATGAGAGATATGCATGCATAGACACACATTCTTTCACACTCATTGAGATAATGTACAAGTGTGTGTGTGAGAGAGATAGAAATCTATTGGTACTTTCTCAAGAGGTTATATAATTCAGATGATGATTTTGCGTATATTGATGGTAGAAAGCAAGTTGTGCTGGAAATGTTAAGCTATGAGATGCAATCTAATACCAAGAGCATTATGAGATTTCTATATTTACTCATAATCTGACTGTATGGGGAAAATACTAGAAACAGCCATATAATACAATCCTATCATGAGCTAGTTAGGTTGCAGTAAAGCGTGTAAGAAAGATTTTTATTCTTTTTGCAGTGAATTCTGGAACTTGCTAATTTCCTTTAGATCTATGGTAATAAAAAAAACAGTATTGTTCCATTTATATACATAAATATTTTCTACAGGCAGCAACAAAGAAGCAGAAATATGAAAAGATTAGTGAAAAGAAGATGTCTACTCCTGTTGAAGTTTTGTGTAAGGTACAAACTGTTTTAAAAACTTTTAAGTCTTTGATAATGAATCATATTTTCTTTTGTAAATAAGCCAATAATTTTGGAAGGTATAATTAATGTGGATGTTTAACTGCACGTACTAGTGGAATTGTTTTTTAAGTAGTTATAGCTAATCTATCTTTAATTATTAATGTCATTTTTTTTCTTTTTCCCGTTACTTACCATTTTCCTTAAAAAAAGATATAGAACTGAATTTCTGACTATAAAAATTGTGGGGATTCTGCTTCCAACTCTTGCTTTGATTTTTTTTTTTTTGTTTACAGGGATTTCCTGCAGAATTTGCAATGTACCTGAACTACTGCCGTGGCCTGCGCTTTGAAGAAGCTCCTGATTATATGTATCTGAGGCAGCTATTCCGTATCCTTTTCAGGTTGGTCTTGTAGGATACTTCGTGAATATTCGAACAGACCAATTTGCTTGGCTGCATAACACTCTTACTATTCTAGAAGTTTGCCTGAAAATATAAAAATACGTAAAAGAAATTTGGACATACTAGAAATAGATTTCATTGGGAAGAGGCCCTTTCCTGATACCGTATCAAAATGATTTTGTGTTTGGGTAGCCCACCCCTCATTGCACTGTGATGTTTGTTTTATGATTGGCTATATTAGTCAGATTAGCCATTTTGGAACTAAGCAAGCTCTGCAACAACCATTTTAGGAAGTATTTTCTTCGGTCCGCAAAGGTTGGTTATATCATAATTTAGTCAATTCAACATAAACTACAGTTGAAATTAGTACTGTGCTGTAACTGTTAGTGATTCTATTTTTTTTGCACTACTGAATTTGCTCAAAATTAATGTTGACTGCAGTGGAGGTTAAAGTGAATGATCAAGATCATAATAGTCATACTTGGTCATTTGTAAAATTGCAAAAGTTTATCCATGCACTTAGGGTTCAACTAAAAAAAGGGAAATGGGAATGAAGATCAGTATTTCCCTTTCCCTTATTAACCAATTACGTTTGAAGGGCTTTTACACTTTATGCATGGGACTCTTTCCACCAGCCAAAGCTTCTGTACTTTTCTTAGAAGTACAGAGGACTTTGAAAGTTGCTACAAGCAGATTTTAATTATTAACCACAGCCCTGCATAATGTTCAATGTTTTACAAAATGCTACATTTTGAATACCAGTTAAACCTGCTTATGCAACAGCAATTCAAGTGTTATATTTCAGTGATGGTATTCTTACTTTTTAAATTGTACCCTCTGTAGGACCCTGAATCATCAATACGACTACACATTTGACTGGACAATGTTAAAGCAGAAAGCCGCACAGCAGGCAGCCTCTTCCAGTGGGCAGGGGCAGCAAACCCAAACCCCCACAGGCAAGCAAACTGACAAATCCAAGAATAACATGAAAGGTTAGTAGCCAAGAACCAAGTGACGTTACAGACCAAAAATGATAAACACTAATTTGGATCCTGTTGGTGATACGTGTTAGCTCAAGGAGGTCATTAAAAACACTTATTTGGCTATTTAGTATTCAAAAAACGGACGTCCTTGGAAAATTTGACTACTAACTTTAAACCAAGTGTCCTTGTTTTCATATCATTTCTTTGGGTATGTTGGGTCATTTTAACCACTGCATCTTCTGCTCCCTCATTAACCCCTCTTCAAAATAAGCTGGCTTGGTGTTGGGAATGAACCAGAATCCTGGACCTAACATTTTAAGGAAGAAATTTTCTATTACTTTTTGCATTGGGCTGGTATAAATGAGGCTTTGGTATGGGTTTCTTTGGAGGGAAAAAAACCCCAAGAGGTAAACATTTTCTTCGAATATATTCCTCCTCCCACCCATCCCTGTAAACCACATCAATTTTATTACAGACAATCTTAGAAGGCAGAATGTACATTATTATATAATTAAGTAAATTAGGGTACTTCTTTTTAAAAAATAGGACATACATAGCTTCAGTATGATGATAGTCTGTATTCTCTGAGTAGTGTAGCTAACAATACTGCAGGGAGACGAGTTCCCATGTTAATGCACAAACATAGTCAAACCTTTCTCATCCCTCTCAGTAAAAGACAAAGGCAATGATCAGAGGATTTAGGAGGGGTGGGTTAAATTTAGGCAGAATCTATCAAATATATGCATATATGAGGGACGTGGGAGAGAAATAGAAAGTAAAGAAATTTAATTGAAATTACTCCTACATTCCTGGGGGATCTGTTTCTAATTTTGATTATAGATTGTTTGAGAATTATTGGCAAAATAATAAAAGAAGCAACTTTCTATGGCAGCAAGCAGTAAATGGATCACATTTGGGAATATGTTAATTATGTTTCTATATCTGTAAATAAGATGGGCAAGCACACAAAATGCAAACAGTGTAACAAAGAAATGCAAGCCCTGAGTGTCCAAATGAAACACCACGAGGCTTGGTCCTCTTTGAAGATAACTGGAAAGCAAAACAAGTCAAGTCTGCACATGCAAGATCTTCAGGTCAGTAAATACTATTGTCATAATTTTTCAAAATTGGGACTGTTTATTTTTCTCTATTTTGAGGTTGGTTTATGTATAAATAAAACCAATCAGTACTTCAACATTTATTTAATTGAAATAAAAAGATGCACATTCCTTCTAGAAGTATACATTATTAGTGTATATAATAAAGAATTTGATTAAAAGAGCACAGTACTAATGATATTTTTTTTTTATTTAGGAGAATCTATACAGAACTCTGATAACTGACTGCACACACCATTTTCAATCATCAGTGCCTACCATTTTAGAATTACCTGATTAATAATGTTTCAACTATATCAAATATGTCAGAAAAATATTTGAAAAAAGAAAAACGTTTAGCTGGAAAAAGAAGAATAAAAGTCTACTATCCACAAATAGGCATAGATAAATTTATGGTAACAGATTACAGGTAATTGATGAAAACTGTCCTTTTTATGCAGCAGAGTCTCTTTTTCTTACGGATGAGAACACGCCGTTGATACAATATATTCTCTTTGCCAGGATGCAGTCCATCAGAGCAAAACAAAGATCATAAGGAAATTATTGGATAAAACGTATAAGAAGAAAATGGAAAAGTGTGCAAATCTAGAAGGAACCACTGTTGGTTGAACTATGTGACTATGTTCACAATAATCCAATCATGTATGTTTTTGAATCAACAGGAAAAGAGGATTACTTCCTTACTTAAATTATTGAGACATAAATGTATATATTATCGAATGCTTGCAAGAATTCCAAACTGTAAAAATACTTTCATAAAAAGGCTAATATGCATTTTTGTCATAATGATACGAAGATATCAGGATGAGAAGACATACAGAAATCAAGAAAACCAATAAAATACCACAAGAGTGCTTAGTGGAATATCCTTCAAGCTGCTTGTGGAATATCCTTCAGCTGTTCCAGAAGTAAGGATAATAATGCTGAAATTGCAAAACATATCTACAATTATAATTTGACAACAGCTGTTCTGTAAGCAAGAAGACTTGATTCAACCACAAGTCGCTCAGTAATTCTAATTAATAAATATTGAGCAGAGAAAAGTACAGATTGAAAAATTGTAGCCAATTTTTAAAAAGATGGGGCTAAAGCAAACCTACAAACATATGCAGTCTTCCCTTGAGCCTATTCCCATAGCACTGAACTAAGTGCAAGAAAATTATTGTTTCATTTCGGCTATTTTGTTGAAATGCAAAAGGAATTGACCAAGATTTTAAATTAAATTTTCCAGTGACAGAGTTAAATGCAGACATTAACATTAAGTATTTCCAACTCATTTTCTTGTAATTAATTAGGATAAATATTTTTAAGGAAGAATTGGTTATGACAGGGATAGCCAGCAATAACCCATCAAAATATACCAATTACACTTAATTTCATGCCTAGTCAGACCTATTTAAGGAACAATTTTTCTCTTTAAAAGTATTAAAAGCAATATCTCCTGCATTCGATTTCAGACTACTGAAATAATAATCCAATTATCTAACAACAGTATCCTCTTTCTCTGAACTTTTAAAGAAAAGTCCTTTCTTTGCATTCATTTTAAATTCAGAAGTAATTTGGGATTTGAAAAGAGTAAAGGTTTTTTTCCAGTTTACAAATCATGAGAGTTGAAGAATGTGTTTTCACTTGGTTGAAATTCTGTGTTCTACTTGTTTGAAGCAGCATTTTACGTGTATAGCTAACTTCAGGGATACATAACTTAAATATTGTTTGAATATATTGAAAACCAGAATAAAACAAGTTAATATCGCCTAAATTGTAAGTAGTAGTGGTAGTAGATATTTTCCTAGTAACTATGCCAAAAAAATCCTCATTGCCACAAATTAATCAAGAAACATCTGTCTTGGAGGAGTGCGCATGAAATGGGGAAAGAGAGGGCTTAATTGGATAGAGGTGAAGAGAAGGAAGAAATGTGTTTCCACCAGTGGAGTTGCAAATGGAAGGGGATCATGTTGGGGAAGAAGATTATATTGGAGAAGGAGGTCAAGGGCTGGAGTTGGAGACTGATTGAGATCTTGTTAGGCAGGAGAAAGTGTTACATAAAATGAATTTTACAACATTTATATCTTGGGGAGGGAGTTGATGGTAGAAATGGGTAAAAGTGCATGTAGTTCTCGAATTACGGCCACAATTGAGCTTGGAATTTTGGTCATAAGTCGCAGTCATTTAAGAAAAGCACCCATGTGATTGCCTTGCTCTGAGCTCTTGTCATTGTGGTACTGCCTTAGGGAATGCAGGAGGCCCAGTGCCCCCTTGCATGCAGAAACTTGCCGCAGGACCAGAAGCATCGGTCGGCTAGGCCCAGCAAAATGAGGACCCTTCTCCCTGTACCACCACTTCTAGGCCTACTTTTCTGTCACCTCACCTCATTCTGCATGTGGGTCCTGTTCTCATGGTTCAGAAGGTTCCTTCTCCAAATTGTGCAATTTGGAGAAGGAGTCTTCCAAGTCATTCTAAGAATGATGGCGTTTACTATGTTTTCTCTTCCGAAGAGGAAAACTAGCGAGACTGGCGTTCTAAAAGGTGGGGGGGTTTTAATGCCATTTTTGGTTGGTTGGTTTTTTTGTTTCGGTGAACAGAATGCCAGTAATACACAAGAAAATATGGTGCTCCAGTAGATCATCTTGCTTGATATCTATATGTTAAAAAGAAGGACAAATGATATTTCCTATTACATAATGTTATGCACACAGCTAGACTTCTGTTATGGAAGACGCATAGAAACTATAGAAAAATCCCATTGGAATTTTGAATTAGGACAGATTAATACAACAGTGCAATATAAAGGAATTCTGATAATAGGAATAATAGAATAGAGTTATATTAAAAGCTTTTTAAATACAAAGTATTTTTACAATTGCTACTTCAGTGAGTAGTTCAGACATTGATCATTTAGAAATGGTTCATCCAAGGATGAGGAATAAGATGGGAGATGAAAAAAGCTGTTTGTACACTATATGAATGAGAATTGCTAACTAAAAATGTTGGAACAACACTAATATAATCCACTTGAAATAGTTAATTTTAAAACGTTAATTTTCTTTACACTATCTCTTTACATATAGTATTACTTAGATGGTATGGGTAGTCCTCAAGTTAGGATCACAACTGAGCCCAAAATTTCTGTTGCTAACTGAGACAATTGTGAATTTTGCCCCATTTTATGACCTTTCTTGCCACAGTTAAGAGAATCACCACAGTTGCTAAGTGAATCTGGCTTCCTCATTGACTTTGCTTGTTTGAAGGTTGCAAAATGGTCACATGAAATCAGAAAACTGCAACTTGCATGAGTCAATTGCCAAGCATCTGAATTTTGATCATGTGACACTGGGAATGCTGTAACGGTTGTAAGTGTGAAAAATGGTCAGAAGCCACTTTTTTCAGGGGTGGTATCACTTAAAAAAGTCACTGAATGAACTGTTGTAACTCGAGGACTACCTGTACCTGATTGGATGCAGATTTACCTGTTAAATAAACAACGTATCCAGAAAAACTCCAAAGGCTGAAGTCTGATAACTACTTCAATGCAAATCAATTTTAGTTGCCAGTCTGAAAAAGTTGCTCTTTTTCACAGGGCTGCATTCAGATGGAAATCTATATGCACATAGTAGCTAGAATAATCAAGATAAGTTTATTCTGATTCGAGTATTTTGTGAAGCATTACCAGTCGTAGCTTTATGATTGTGTATACCTTTCCAAAGTTGTGCATTCTGTACTGCTTTGCAACTTTGCTTTAAACACCTCGACTGTTTATCTGCTATAAGGAATGGTTAAGTAAGACTTTCATCACCCTTTATTTAACTTAATAGTTGTTCTGACCACAGTATTCTTTTCTCTAAAATACCAGTGCAATAAGTAATGAATTTACTAGATGCAGCGGCATGTATAGTTTTGGAGGAGGATGTAGTTGATTTTTTATTTTTCTAGTATTTATTTTGGCTCAATATACAATGTAGCTGCCTGATTGTAGCTGGGCAAGATGGTCATGGAAACAGCCATACCTAATTTTCCAAACAAATGATTTTTTTTTTATTTGGGGGGGGGGGGGC